>JAVJIF010012631.1:0-130618 GCA_038442645.1 Agave tequilana
TAGAATGGAGTCGGTGTGAAATATGGATTCATGTTCGGATTGAAAGAATTATTTTTGTCGAATGCCATTTCACAAACAATCACAAATAAAAAGAAAAAAAATCAAACAACAAACAAAAAGAAAAGAAATCAAAACCAAGCCAATAAGAGGGTTGACCTAGACCTAGATGTCCCTAGGGGCCAACGTCTATTCAAATTTTATTAGGGCTTGGGTTGTGTGAGTGGGGAGATGATTTTTGGGCTAAGGAAGGGAAAATCCCACCTTATCCTGTTTGGAGTTTGCCCTTAAGTTCAATTCGTGCAAGTGTGCATATAGACTAGAATGTAACACAAAGCGATAAATCACCCACGTGTTTATCCTATGTTAAATGCAATGCCATATGTACATCGCCATCCAAATCACAACAATCAGAACAAAATACAGAATATTGGAATTGAATTGACAAGTGCCTAAATGCAAATGTCTAAACCGTTTTAAAAGCGTCCAAATTCCGTATTTTAGTTTTTTATTTTATTATGGTGTGTAGGCAATCAAAGCAAGAAAGATAGTAGTACAAATCTACTAGCTATTACAATTCACACATCCCAGAACACACCACGATATACAATTTTCACAAACTGCCGCGTTTGCGCGGCAAATGTCGTGATTGCGCGACTTTGTTTCAGAATCTGGGCCCTGCTTTCTAGAGCAGGGAGATGCAAAGCTAGGGTTTATTCTACAATGTTAAGAACCTGTAATTATTGCCCTGCACACCAAAACAGAGAAGACAATGTTAACAAAAACGTGAAACAAAACCATTCCCTTCCCGGCAACGGCGCCAAAATTTTGATCGGGCGGAACTAGCACTCAAAAGTGTGTTTTTATGAAATCAAATGAAAAGCTCGAATGTGCTAATGTACCCTCGATACTTCCGTTATAGCATTGGCTTAACGGGTAATCCACAGGGAAGGGAGGCGATAGAAGCATTGACAGTTTCTATTCCCGTTATTTGTTAACAATTCTTCTTTGTTAAAAGAATTAGGAAAAGAAAGTGAAAAGAAAAGAAAAAGGAAATCCATGTGGTAGGTGAAGAAGGCGATGAAAACGTCGATAAGAAAAACAAAAGAGAAGTGCTTTGGAAATCAAAATAGAAAAGAGATGGAACAAGGTTGAACTAAGAAGGATGGTAAAAACACCGATAGAAAAATGATAGAAAGAATTTTGAAAAACGATTTCTAAAACAAGATGAAGAAAACTCATGGCTACTAACTACTAAATGCTCCACTAACCATGCTAACCTCTTCGAGATAGTTGCCTCACATTTTTATCCTTGGCCATCACAATCCTTGGCTCCAAGAGACGGTACAAAGCATGGCTCATGGATGGTTCATCACATTCAAAACATTGCAACAAGAACAAGCCAATACAAGCATCACTCATTACACTACTAAGCATGAAATAAAAGAGCCTGAAATAAAAGAGTTAGCTTGGTTAGCAAGTTAGCAAGTTAGATGTTAGAACCCATCATCTTTGGCCATCAATGGCTCTTGCAAGAACAAGGCCTTGTAGAGGCAACCCGATTCATGTAGATTATCAAGTAAGTGGTTAGATGGTTAGTGGTTAGTAGTTAGATTGCCATGAGAAAAAAAAACTAGCAAGAAATCATGTAGAAGGTGAAGGAGATTACATTGGAAGAGAAAGGAGGCATCTTTCATAGAGTGTCACTCTCTATTACATCAATCCCTTGCTTTCTCTCTCTAGAAATCACTCAGCCCTACTACAATGATCTAAGAAAAAGAAGAAAATACAAGAAATGAAGAAACACTCACCTACACTACTCCTAAAATCTGCACCTACTCCTAAAAACGAAGACTGCTTTCAGTTTTGCTCTCTGCAGGTCTTTATAGGCAGAAGAAGGCTCCAGAAGACGAGACGGGGCCACGCATCAAAAATCAACGCATGGCTCCTTACAATTGCCGCGGAAACGCAAGGATTGCCGCATTTCCGTGGCAATCCCAGGGAACCACGTCTCTGATTTCGTCAGATTATTCCCCTGGTCTGTGAGAATTGTCAGGGTATATCACGTTTCTGGTATTTGCACCCGAATATTCGTCTGACAAGCGCAGGAGTCTAGGTTCAACGCATCTTCTAGAGAATCCTTTGCTTGGCCTCCAAGTAATGCGGGATTAATTACCCTTAATTGGGTCTAATTAAGCTCTTATTCCATCTTTGCCCTTGGACTTTGGATCTACCTGCAATAAGAAACCAAAACACGGTTTAGACGACAATTTTATTCATAAATCTGTGAGAGAATGCGATATAATAATGCATAATCGTAGACTAATTAGCAATGCAGAACATGCGTCGTATGCCACCACAGAAAGAGTAACATGTACCAGGCAAAGTAACAAGTATACATGTAACATAATATCGGATAAATGATCAGGAAAAATAATCAAGTATAACTAAACATGTATCAGGCAAATCATGTCAAAGTCACGTAATTTATACAATAGTAGCAATCAGTACCACCTGGTATTTTAATCAATCTCTTCCAGTGTCTCATACCACTGGCAGTTCATACTGGAGCCCGCACTCTAGTCGAACCCATCCGGATATGGCCTACGGGTACCATTATCCAAACGAGAGAGTGATCAAATAACAAGTGTTCCCGACGTCACTATTGTATATACTGTTTTATTATGTTACTTGGAAACCCATGGTCGAGGAGCTCTTATCGGTAGATGTATCCCGTGCATACCCGGGATCACGTCCTTAAACAAATCCCTGGCTGCTAAGACCAGGGCCCTCCGCTAAGAGGGGAGCATGAAACAAGTAACGAGAGCTCATGGAGCAATTGTAGGTAGCACTACCGTCCCCTGCAGTGGGAGAACAATATGGATCCAGTACATCACCCGATAAGATCTAATCAACCGTCAAGTCTCCCCATACCCCTGTTAGCTTTATGATCTGATATGTCAAGTATACAATATAACAAACAAATACAGTACACACGGTAACATGATACAGACTGATACGGGTAACATGATACCGACCTGAGCTCTGTTGATCATAGAACAAATATAACGGGAAACGGGAACAATATAACGGAAACGGGAACAATAGATGTGGGATTCCACATATAGCATATCAACAGCTCTCATGTCCAGTAACGGGAATATCCATATCAGTAACATGAAACAATAATACATGTAACAGAAACAGTGTTCCATATAACGGGCATCCAGGCATAGCCATGAAGTACTATATAATTTATGATCAATGCAAACAGGAATACATAAACAAGCAATGCATGTAGGCAGCTGGGTCCAGTGGTATAAGGACATGAAGTAACTGTGTATAACTAGCCATGTAGCGGTGTAATAGCGTATCCGCGTAGCTGTGGTTCACGAATATGCAGTAATAATGTAATGATGCGCTGTATCAATGTATGAGTGAAGCATGCACAAGGGACCTCATGACATAACAGTGTCTGTACATTAGCATGTCTGTGGGACGGTGATACTAGTACATGACATAACAGTGTCGCGTATCTATGGAACAGTGGTCATGAACATGAAATGATAGTGTCCTGTCTCGTGTATCAGAGGTGGACATGCAATCACTGGTCGAGTGTAGTGGTGGGTCTGTAACGTGACTATATCATAGTGACAGTATACATGTAGCAGTAACGAAGTGGCAATGGCAAGTGATGTGAGGAATGTACCTAAACCACGTGAAATAGATGTATATGTTCTAGACGTCTCTATCATGAAGTATCGCTTAAGTACCATGTATCGTGATTTATCCACATTTACGATTTATGCACTAAAAGTAGTCACTCCATCTAACATGAATAAATATAATTTATAAAATGAAAACACTCAAAAACTGGCAATGAGAAGGTAGCTCTCTTTCCACGATCGCAACGGATCCAGAATCGTCCAAATCGGGATGCGGATGCTCCCGATATCGCCCGAACGCTAAAACGGAAATGGGTTAATATGTAAATAAAAATATTAATGCAAATACTAAACAGTAGCGAGGGTTTTATGCAAAATTACCTTTATTGGGTTGGATGCGGGTAGACGGGTTAACGGGTCGGGTTTAGATCCGATACCCAAACAGGGTTAGTGGGTTAATGGGTAGGGCTTATTGGGTAACGGGTTTCCAATCAACCAATAGGATTATAGTAGGTTTGGGTGTGAACCCGAACCCAACAACACACACACTCACACACACACTCACACTCACACATACACAGCACACACTCACACACACACACACACCATACTCACACTCACACTCTCACACACACAGCACACACTCACACTCACACACTCACACACACACAGAGCAGCAGCACACACTCACACACACACAACAGACACTCACACTCACATACTCACACACACAACGCACACTTACACTCACACATTCACACACACACACACACACAGCAGCAGCAGCAGCAGAGGCGCTGCTGCTGCTGTGCGCACCATGGCCGGCCAGCACCGCTGGCCGGCAGCAGAGCGCGCCATGGCTGGCCGGCGGCGACGTCTCGCCGGAAAAGAGAGGGAAAAAGAGATGGGGAGAGAAAAACAGAGAGATGGAGAAGAAGAGAAAAGAAAAGAAAAGAAAAGAAAAGAAGGGGAAGAAGAAGAGGAGGAGGAGAAGGGGGTGGCACCGGCCGGGCTGGGGCGCGGCGGTGGTGGCGCCGGCCTCCGTTGGGTCTGCAAGGTGTGGGGGAAAGAGAGAGGTAGAGAGAGTTTTGGAGAGCGAGAGAGAGGGGTTTTAGCTAATTAGAGAGAGAGTTGGGGGAGAGAGAGGATTTAAGGGGGAGAAGGCAGTGGAGAATGGTGGTGGGTGAGGAATCGTGTAGAAGAAGAAAGAAGGGAAAGAAAAGAAAAGAAAAGAAAAAGATATAAATTATTAAAATAATATTATTTAATTCGGCCCAAAATTCGACTAGCTCCGAACGGTGCCCAAAAATTATAAAAAATAGAGAATATTATCCTGAGACGTAATATGAAAACGGTTTGAAGAAATTAAACCTGGTTTGCAAATTAAAAATCCCAGAGTGTCTCACTGACACTAGGCGACACCGGTTTGGCCGGATTTTCGATAAATTCAGAAAAATCCCCAAAAATACCAATACGTAGCTCATGTGATTCTAAGACATACGGTGAAAGATGATTCTTCAAATTCTACTCCGTTTGTGAAATAAAAATCGTAAAGCTGATTATCGGTATCGGTCGACACCGACTACGGAGATTTTCCAAAATAATCCAGAAAAATTCCACAAAATCCTGAAAAAATCTAAAATATTAGAAAATAATTTTTGAAACTGAAATCGGATCCATCAGACTACCACAGAAGTCAAATCAATATTATACATCGTATCGCGTACTGATACTGTGATACGTACATCAGGGAGCAGGGGGTTACATTTCTCTCCACCTTACAGAAAATTTCGTCCTCGAAATTTCAAATCAGGTGTGAGAATAATATTCCAGCCCCAAAGCCGAAATTTTACGGGCCCACGAAACTTTCGCTGCGCACTCTGATATCTATAAGGAACTCAGGGTGGAAAAATATTGTAGTGAACTAACGCTAACGGATTGAAGCAATAAGATGAAAAGAAAGCGAGAAGGAAATAAGAAATTCTGGTTGACAACTGTAAGGAAAGAATACAAAAGAGTCAAGGAATGAATTGTCAATGACATTGTATTCTTGTACTCGTTGCTGGAATCCCCAAATTCAGATACAGATAAGTTAATCTGAACCTGATTGTACTGTTGGTAAGGCCCAAGCATTGACCCAGGTGGTTACCCACACCAGGTATGAACCTAAGCTCTGATACCACTATGTAACGCCCCGATCCCGCAGGTACGGGGACGTTATGGCGACGTACATACGCGAGGTGAAAACAATCTTACGCGTACGTTAAGCCTCAGTACAGGACATAGCCTCCATATATACATGAGTTCCAGCATTTAATAAGTACAAGAATACCTGTAGGAAGAGGTTAGTGATCATAACAGATAGGAAAACTGGGAGGAATACGATAACAGAAATAAAACACAACGATACCTATGAATGATCTCGATGAAGAGTCTCCTATGTGATCCAAGGCACTATCTGATGATATGGTAACTCAGATCTCCAACCTGGGCACGCAAACCCAGGGTCGTCAGAAAGCGACCTAGTGAATGGTAAGATGAAGGAGACAGTAATAGATACAATAGTAATATAAGCACGATAATAATATATAATACATGATGTTGTACAATGATACCATAGAATAATCATATACTAAGCAGTAGAAATATATAAACATGTCATCTTTTAATACCATCGCTACCAGTCATCTTCGGGTCATGTCTATAGTCGTCTAGTCGTAGCCAGTTTATATACTCAATACTGTTGTCTAGTGATGACGTGATAGAAGTGAACAGGCAGGTGGGCATATGCAATATGAACATGCAGGTGGGCATATGCAATATAACCACAATACTGTGTTGTGCATATACAGGAATGATGTCTGCAAGGTATACAGAAAACAGAATAGATGCAATGCAGAACATGCGTCGTATGCCACCACAGAAAGAGTAACATGTACCAGGCAAAGTAACAAGTATACATGTAACATAATATCGGATAAATGATCAGGAACAATAATCAAGTACAACTAAACATGTATCAGGCAAATCATGTCAAAGTCACGTAATTTATACAATAGTAGCAATCAGTACCACCTGGTATTTTAATCAATCTCTTCCAGTATCCCATACCACTGGCAGTTCATACTGGAGCCCGCACTCCAGTCGAACCCATCCGGACATGGCCTACGGGTACCATTATCCAAACGTGAGAGTGATCAAATCAAGTGTTCCCGTCGTCACTATTGTGTATACTGTTTTATTATGTTACTTGGAAACCCATAGTCGAGGAGCTCTTATCGGGTAGATGTATCCCGTGCATACCCGGATCACGGCCTTAAACAAACCCCTGGCTGCTAAGACCAGGGCCCTCCGCTAAGAGGGGAGTATGAAACAAGTAACGAGAGCTCATGGAGCAATTGGTAGGTAGCACTACCGTCCCCTGCAGTGGGAGAACAATATGGATCCAGTACATCACCCGATAAGATCTAATCAACCGTCAAGTCTCCCCCATACCCCAGTTAGCTTTATGATCTGATATGTCAAGTATACAATGTAACAAGAACAAATACAGTACATGATACGGGTAACATGATAACCGGACCTGAGCTCTGTTGATAGCATAGAACAATATAACGGGAAACGGGAACAATATAACAAAAACGGGAACAATAGATGTGGGATTCCACATATAGCATATCAACAGCTCTCATGTCCAGTAACGGGAATATCCATATCAGCAACATGAAACAATAATACATGTAACAGAAACAGTGTTCCATATAACGGGCATCCAGGCATAGCCATGAAGTACTAATATAAATCATGATCAATGCAAACAGGAATATATAGACAAGCAATGCATGTAGGCAGCTGGGTCCAGTGGTATAAGGACATGAAGTAACTGTGTATAACCTAGCCATGTAGCGTTGTAATAGCGTATCCGCGTGGCTGTGGTTCACGAATATGCAGTAATAATGTAATGATGCGCCGTATCAATGTATGAGTGAAGCATGCACAAGGGACCTCATGACATAACAGTGTCTGTGCAGCATGTCTATGGGACGGTGATACTAGTACATGACATAATAGTGTCGCGTATCCATGGAACAGTGGTCATGAACATGAAATGATAGTGTCCTGTCTCGTGTATCAGAGGTGGACATGCAATCACTGGTCGAGTGTAGTGGTGGGTCTGTAACGTTGACTATATCATAATGACAGTATACATGTAGCAGTAACGAAGTGGCAATGGCAAGTGATGTGAGGAATGTACCTAAACCACGTGAAATAGATGTATATGTTCTAGACGTCTCTATCATGAAGTATCGCTTAAGTACCATGTATCGTGATTTATCCACATTTACGATTTATGCACTAAAGTAGTCACTCCATCTAACATGAATAAATATAATTTATAAATGAAAACACTCACAAACTGGCAATGAGAAGGTAGCTCTCTTTCCCACGATCGCAACGGATCCAGAATCGTCCAAATCGGGGTCCGGATGCTCCCGATATCGCCCGAACGCTAAAAGTAACGGAAATGGTTAAATATGTAAATAAAAATATTAAATGCAAATACTAAACAATAGCGGGGGTTTTATGCAAAATTACCTTTATTGGTTGGATACGGGTAGACGGGTTAACGGGTCGGTTTAGATCCGATACCCAAACAGGGTTAGTGGGTTAATGGGTAGGGCTTATTGGGTAACGGTTTTCCAATCAACCAATAGGATTATAGTGGGTTCGGGTGTGAACCCGAACCCAACAACACACACACTCACACTCACACATACACAGCGCGCACACACACACACACACACACACACTCACACTCTCACACACACAGCACACACTCACACTCACACACTCACACACACACAGCAGCAGCACACTCATACTCACACACACACACACAGCACACACTTACACTCACACACTCACACACAGCACACACTCACACTCACACACACTCACACACACACACACACACAGCAGCAGCAGCAGAGGCGCTGCTGCTGCTGTGCGCACCATGGCCGGCCAGCACCGCTGGCCGGCGGCAGCGCGCGCCATGGCCGGCCAGCTCCGCTGGCCGGCGGCGTCACCTCGCCGGCGGCGACGTCTCGCCGGAAAGAGAGGGAAAAGAGATGGGGGAGAAAACAGAGAGATGGAGAAGAAGAGAAAAGAAAAGAAAAGAAAAGAAAGGAAGGGGAAGAAGAAGAGGAGGAGGAGAAGGGGTGGCGCCGGCCGGGATGGGGCACGGCGGCGGTGGCGCCGGCCTCCGTTAGGTCTGCACAGTGTGGGGGAAAGAGAGAGCTAGAGAGAGCGAGTTTGAGGAGAGAGAGGGGTTTTAGCTAATTAGAGGTTAGAGAGAGAGAGAGTAGGAGAGTTAGGGGGAGAGAGAGAGGATTTAAGGGGGAGAGCGGAGAATGGCGGTGGGTGAGGAATCGTGTAGAAGAAGAAAGTAGGGGAAAGAAAAGAAAGAAAGAAAAAGATATAAATTATTAAAATAATATTATTTAATTCGGCCCAAAATTCGACTAGCTCCGAACGGTGCCCAAAATTACAAAAAAGAGAATATTATCTTGAGACGTAATATGAAAACGGTTTGAAGAAATTAAACCCGGTTTACAAATTAAATATCCCGGAGTGTCTCGCAGATACCGGGCGACACCGGTTTGGCCGGATTTTCGATAAATTCAGAAAAATTTCCAAAAATACCAATACGTAGCTCATGTGATTCTAAGACATACAGTGAAAGACGATTCTCCAAATCTACTCCGTTTGTGAAATAAAAATCGTAAAGCCGATTATCGGTATCGGTCAACACCGACTACGGAGATTTCTAAAATAATCCAAAAAAATTCCACAAATCCTGAAAAATCTAAAATATTAGAAAATAATTTTTGAAACTGAAATCGGCTCCATCGGACTACCACGGAAGTCAAATCAATATTATACGTCGTATCGCGTACTGATACTGTGATACGTACATCAGGGAGCAGGGGGTTACAGCCGGTCGACCGATCTGTCCTTGGCCGACCGAGCGGTCGACCGTCTGCTAGAGCATTGCTCTCTGTTGGGTCCGCCGATTGATCGACAGAGAGTTTTCACTGTGGTAGGGATCGTCCGATCGATCGCTTTTTCCAATGGTCGGGTTTCTGGCCGTTGACGGTCGACCGGTGATCGACCGGCAGTAGAGTTTTCTGCTGAGTTAGCTCCCAACTGCTAGTTTCAAATTTATCTTTTTTTGAGTCTTGTCCCAACAGCTCTATTGTATTTTTTTACCCTTGTTTTCATCCCCTATAAATAGTGAGACTATGAAAAAACTCAAAAATAAGATTTCTAAGTATTAAACCAAAGTTTTACAAGCTTTAGCCTCTTTATAAAAGATTTGAAGAGGGTTTTTAAGCCAGTTTTTCCCATCTCTCTTAGAGTTATTCCCCATTTGTTTTTGGTCTAAAACTTCCATATTAAAAGGAGAGTTTTCAAGAGTGTTTCTCAAAGAGATTTCTTGAGTTTTTACCATAACTCTATCTTATTTTTCTCACAAACTTGAGCTTTCGATTGTTACATCAATCCTTTAGGGTTCTTTGTTGTGAGAGTATTTGTGGTGATCAAAGTGTAGAGACCACCAGTGTTCCTCTTTGTATTTGAGGAGCCGAACTTGCGGGTTCGTGTTGTGATGAGTTCTTGTGGGAGCTCGGTGTAGAGGTGCGGCTTCGGCAAGCTAATATGCTTGCGTGTGTTGTTCTTGCGGGAACAAGTAAGGGACTTGCGGGTCCAAGAGTTCTAGTGTGAACTCAGGTGTTGCGGCACCGAGTGATCTTGCGGGATCGATTCTAGTGGAAATCCTTCATAGTGTTGAAGGTGGGGACGTAGAGTAAGAGTGCTTGAACCTCAAATAATTCTCCCGTGTTTGCGATTGCTCATCTCTCTCTCACTTGTGTTTATATATCTTGCACGCTTATATTGTTTATTTCTTTATATGCTTGATATATCTTGTGCTCATTGATATATGCTTGGGATTGCTTGCTCACACTTGTATTTAACCAAGAGAGCTATAGTGGCATCTCTACTTTTAATCTAGAGGAATCTAAGGAGATAGTTTTGAGCCTTCACTGAAAATTCAGCTACACTCTTGTGTTATACTTTGTGTGTTAGCTTAATAGCTTTAATTTGCATAAATAGTTTTTAATTCTGCATCATTTGTATTAGATTAGCTTGTACACCTATTCACCCCCCTCTAGGTGTATTTCAACATCAACATCATCATCCTTCTCTTCCAACACATATCCCTCCTCCTTGGGGTGGCCCGCAGCCACCCCCTGCCTCCGCCGACCTCCAGTGATCAGCGCCACCTCGCTAGCCCCCTGGCTGTGCGGCCACGACCTGCCCGTGCTATGGCATGTTTGTGCCAGACCGTGACCAGGGAGCAGAGGGGTTGCTGCCCCTCCCTTCTCTCTTTTCTCACTCTAATTCAGTCCTCTCTCTCTCTGTCCTATTCTCCTCTCTCTCATCTGTCTCTCTCTCCCTCCGCTCCGCTATTGTCTTTCCCTCTCATCTCTCTTTCTCTCTTTAGATCCTTCTCTCTAGCTCTCTCTTTCTCTCTAGATCTTTCTCTCTAGCTCTCCTCTCTCTTATTCTCTCTCTAAATATACATGTTATATATATTTTTCAATATGGATTAGTGGCGTGCATGTGTTTCTGGAGTTCCAAGATTTACAGCAATTTTTGATGATTTAGGAGAGTACCTTTTCTGGGATAGAGAGTACTTCTTTCTAGTATTTGGACATTTGGACCAGTACTATATTTTGCATAGGGCGAGTATACATGCTGGGTGATGCTATTCTGGTTTTTAATACATGATCGTTATGCGAGTTGAAATATGATATGCGAGTGATTTCTAATATTAACATGCTTTATGAATACCTATTGGTCGTTATTATAACTTATTGAATTCGTATTATACCTGTATTGGATATGCCTAGATACACTCCCGCTTCGCTCAGCTTCGCTAGCTAATTAATAGATTAATTTATTGTTATTATAGATATGGTTGTGAAGAACTTAAAATGTATAATTATACTGTTCTCTTGTATCATGTTACATGACCGGATGATTGCCTGACATATGAGTTGTAACTCTGTCTGCAACTCACTTGATGCCGACCTGTTAATTACCTAACACTGATACGTTTATACTTGACACCCGATCCCTGACACTTAATATCTGACACTGATACTTGACATATTATCATTTAACACCTAATATCTGACACTTGATATCTGACACCTGACAATTGACATGCTATTACTCAATTCTTGACATATGCTATCATTTGGTACTGATACACTTGACCTGATGTTGGGATACCAGACTGGATTATTATATACTTAATACCTGTATTACATGCCTATTCATGATTATCACTTTTACGAGGATTTGACATGATTATTATACTGCTAGCATCTGGTACTCCTGAACTCCTATATCTTCTGTATTCATGCCATTTGCACTGTTACTCTTGTTAATAGCACAGAGCATGTCGCCTGGTGTCGGGATGACAAGATGCATCCCACGATCATGCTAGCGTCCGGCAGATCCTAAATGAACTAAGTGTCACACGGATCAAAGTGCCACTCCACACACATGGTAGGGGCCACCTCTTGAATCTGTGAGGCCACCTCTAGAATCCATTCCCCACACAGCAAAGTGCCACGTCACACACGTGGTGGGAGCCACCTCTAGAATCCATTCCCTATAAAGAGCAAAGTGCCACATGGACCAAAGTGCCACGCCACACACGTGGTGGGGGCCACCTCTTGAATTTGTGGGGCTATCTCCGAATCTATTCTTCAAAAAGAAATGATCCTTCCTCCTACTTGTGCCACCTGGTGTTAGCGTGATAGGCATTCTCATGCATATTAGCGCACACACCTGTGCTATAATAACGCGAGGAGCGTATATTATTTGATCTTCCCCCTATTCAAATAATGTTACTTGCATATTAGAGTTCGGATGAGTTCTACTAGAAGTGCGGACTCCAGCGTGAACTGTCGGTATTTTGGAAAGCCGGTGGAAAAGAGACAAGAATAACAAATGATACTGATGATTATTATTAGATAACTTAAATGCAGCAGACTAATTTACTCATGCATGTGACTTGCCCTGTAATTATAATTCACAATTCATGTTGTATGACATGAGCTGGATGTTCTATTTTACTATATGTGATTCTTAGATTATTACATGGGATATTCTGACTTTTTGTTTACTGACTTGTGCTGATATTGCATGTTTATGTGTACCTATGCTTTCGACACCGTGTTCCATGCTTGTTTTTCGATTCAGCTTTATTGATACACATGTACTTACTTGATTTTGAATTTACTACTAATTCTCTGATTTTCATTTATGTTACTGGTCATTAGCTGTACTTGCATGCCTGAACCATATCAGTTGATCATATGCACGTGTGACTGCCTGAGCACGCCAACTGGCTTTATCTTACGTACTCGTTGGGTTGCTTTCTGACAACCCTGGACCCTCATGTCTAGATCCAGGAGCCTGAACTGTGGTGGCCTTACTGTAGCTAATCAGAGTTGTGCAGCGGAAGCGTACATTAGCAGTTAACTGTCCGGACCCTTTTTTCTTCCAACCCCCTTGATCGGCTCGTGAGATTCTCATCTTGCTACCCGTGAGTATTTTTCAGTCTTTTGATATTACATATCATGCTTTTGCGCTTCTTAATGATCTCATATTCTAAGAATACTGTATCATGTTCTGTGATAACTGTATACTTATGCTATTATTGTTAGAATGTATATTACCACTGTGCTTCTATATTTTGATTCTTGTCTGTACTGATGGTTAGCATATATATGTGAGGGTATTTCCGTTCTGCGTATATATATCACAGTAACATCTCTGTATCTGCGGGATCGGGACATTACACGATGGTATCAGAGCCTAGGCTCTCACATTTTTAGTACAACGAGTCAGTAAATTAATGTTAATGATACTTGCAATTGGAACACATGAGTCGTGATTATACAATCCAATTAAAAGTGCAAAGTTATCTATTCTCTTTTGACCATCCTTCCCTTGATTCTTGAATCTCTTCCTCCTTTTTCATTTCCAGTTCTCGTCGTCCTTTTACCAACTTAAGATATGAATAGACTGGTAGGGTAGCGGCAAGACTGATGTGATTTGCCCTCATTCTGTTCTGGTATTCTTTGACTCTTGTACATCGCATTGTCTTATATTGGATAGTTCTTCAGCCTCACATTCTATTCTTGTATATATGAACGCATCACGGGGAATCAGTACATGGAGTAGAGTAGTCATCAATTATATAATCAGATAGACTGTATCATTATATGAGAAGTATCAGTATGAAACAGTATTTTAGATTCAGGACTTCCGCCAGACAGAGTTATTTTGTTTTTTTATTTTTATTATTTCAGTAACGATCATGATTTCTTCTACCAAGTTCATGAAACTTGGGTATTCTGAGAACTAATCTGCAGTCAGGTTATTATTCAGAAGACAACATTTGGGACTCGTTTCGATTATTATGAATTCTTGATCGTGTTTCAGAGCAACCAACTCTTGGCAATCTTTATAGATTTGGTGGACCGTGGGCCCCGCTAGCCTCGCCAGAGGGTGTTTTAGTCATGCGTGAACCTAACCAGGTGTGAGCTTCGCTGCACCCTGGTGCTTAGCATTTAGCATTTTGTTACGTACTGGCTTCACCACGTGAGCTCCGTCAAGTGCGAGCCTCGCAGAGCATTAGCTTCACCACACCCTAATGCTTAACGCTTGAGCTGTGTTACGTGATGGCCTCATCTAAGTCTGGCTTCGCCCGTGGCTAGTCCCTTCAGTGCTTAGTACTCAAGCCGTTCCTCAGATTTCTCCTGCCTAATGTGTTTTCATGGATCTGATGAATAGGGTTTTCTCGTTGTATCTGAGCTATCGTCATAATTCGTATGAACGATCCATTTGGCCAACCTTGCAGGGCTCGAATAGTTTCTATATATTTTTCTCTACAATCGAGCTATCATTCAAAGACAATATTTGAGATTTTGCTATGGTTATTCTATGTTCTTGGTTATGTTTTTTCAGAGTTATCAAAGCCCAGTGTTCAGAATTGGTTATTATCAGTTTTTCTTATTTATGCTCAATCTCATCAGGGTTTTTCTTATTTTCGGTATTCTAGTTTACTCCCAGGATAATGGTAAGTATTGGCATGTTTGAGAATTCTATTGCAGTCTCTTCATCCAGCACAACTTTATGTCACGCAGAGATTTTACATCATGATTTCAGCACTATGGATTTCTATGGATTTCATTAGCTTTACTTCGCAATCAGAAAGAATTATTACTGATTATTTCACCAAGTTAGCTTACTTTATATTATTCAGAATGGGTCAGTCTTCTGAAGTTCTGGCACTATTCTTTTATCAGCAGACATCATGTCAGTATTATTGTGACACTGTTAGAGGATATATCAGCAAGAAGTGCAAAAATGTCTAAGTCTCGAGTTACCGTTCAGTTGATTTGTGAGAACGGCTCTCAGTTTTTCATATCTTGATTGGTATAAATGCTTGTCCATATCTTTTCTGTGTTCATTTCCCCCTTATCGAAATTTTGAGGACGAAATTTTTGTAAGGTGGATGGAATGTAACACCCCATTCTTGGAATACGTACTTAGATACAATTTAATTTTGATCATATTTTTTTGTTTTCCTCCCTGTAATTGTTTTTATTTTGTGTTTATTTATGCTATTGTTTTGTATTGGATCCAGATTCCAGACTCAGAGTCAATCTGAGTCTGAACCAGGGACCCGATTCTAACGTACTGTCTAATTTGACCTTTCTGATAGTCTGATTTTACCAATTTCAGTTTCAAACATTATTTTCTAATATTTTATATTTTTCATGATTTTCTGAAATTTTTCAGAATTATTCTACAAATCTTCAAAACCGGTGTCGATCAGTATAGCTGACCAATTCCCAGATTTTAGTTTTCAAATAGAGTTGAATTTCTAGAAATGGCTTTTACATTACTTCTTAAAATCTCATTTTCTATCTAAATATATTTTTTGAGATTTTTCTGAATTTATCGAAATTCAACTGGATTTGATGTCGACTAGTATCGCTGGTAGATTCCAGGATTTTTAACGGGATTGAATTTCTTGAATCCGATTTCACCATGTACCTTAAAATAATATATACTATTTTTTGAGAATTTTTGAAAAGCTTTCAGAGTTACTCTATTTTCAGGCATTTTGGATATTTTTGGTGTTTCCTGGATTTAGAGTCATAACTAGATAATTTCTTTTCTATTTTTCTTTCTTTCCCCTTTTATTCTCATCCATTCCTTTTCCCCTAATTTTTCTTTTCTTTTATTTTTCTTTTCCCCCTTTTTTCTCCTCCACACAAACCCCCTCCAAAATATCTACTCCCCCTTTTCTTTTTATTTCTTTTTCCTTTCTCTTTCTTTTTTCTTTCTCTTTTTCTTCTTCTTCACTTGGCGCCAAGAGCATCCTTCTTCCTCCTCCTCCTCTCTCTCTCTCTCTCTCTCTCTCTCTCTCTCTCTTCTCTTTTTTACTCTAACTCTCTTCATTTCACCTCTCTATCTCTCTCATCTTCTCCAGCAACCAAACCCCATCACCAAGACCGGCGCCTTCCATCTCCGGCAAGCCCACGCCAGCACCGCCTCCTCCCAAGATCCGACCACCTATTCTCCCCAACTTATTTCTCTCCTCTTCTCCAAGTAACAACATCATCATCATCATCTTCCAACCTACATCACCTTCTCCTTGGGGTGGCCTGCAGCCACCCCCTGCCTGTACCGGCCTCCGGCGGCCAGTGCCACCTCCCTGGCGCCCCCTGGCATTGCGGCCCGGGCCTAGCCAGGCCACAGCGTGGTTGTGCCTGACCGGTGACCAGGGAGCAGAGGGGGCTGCTGCCCCCTCTCTTCTCTCTTTTTCTCTCTCTCTCTCTATTCTCTCTCTCTCTATCATCTGTCTCTCTCTCCTTCTCCCCGTTTGTCTCTCCCCTCATCTCTCTCTAGATCCTTCTCTCTAGCTCTTGAAAATCACCTAGAGGGGGGTGAATAGGTGATATGCTAATCTAATGAACTTAATGCGGAATTTAAAACTAATTGCAATTACAACAATTAATGCAACCAACAAACGATGCACACACAAGCTAGCCAAGCATATAAATATGAATGATCAATATGAATGATGCAAGGCAAAAAGTAAAGAGAGAGAGTAAGAGTCAAGGGATCAAGCGCAAACAACAAGATATGTTTCGAGGTTCGAGCACCCAGCTCTACATCTCCGCCTTCACCCAGAAGGATTTTGAATTCACTAGCTTGTCCACAAAGGACTCCCACACAGGGAACCTTCACCGAGGATTTGGGGCAATACAATCACAAGGAGTACCCACTCCTCTCCTTACAAACACAACCTCCTCCTTGAGGCACAACACCAAGCCAACAAACAATCACCTCACAACTTGAGGGATTAGCACAAAGCTTACACAAGGATCACCTCACACCTTGAGGGATACAACCCAATAGCACAACCTCCTCAACACAATGAGGGAAAGGCACAAAGCCAAGGTAAGATAGGGTTTACAACTTGGTGATCAAAAGACCACAAACAATCTCTTTTCCCACACAAAGATCCTATAGAATAAGATAGTAGATGTAGCTCAAGTGTGGAGAAAACCAAAGGAATGGAAATCAAAACCTCAAAGAAAATCCTTGGGAAAAACTAGAAACCAAGATAAAGAAGTTGAATCAAACACTTTTCCCAAAAACCCTTTTCTTTAATTTTCCAAACCCTAGCAAAAAACACCAAATAGATTGTTCAATTTAAAGCACAAAAACTTCTTTTGATTGCTGTGAAAACACTGGAGAGTCAGGAAAAATTAGCACCAAAAATCTTAGAGAAAACCTCTTTCCAATGGGGTATTTATAGCCCCCAGAAAATTATAGCCGTTGGCAGCAGAAACTGCCAAAAATGAACTACCGGTCGACCGATCGGTCGACCGGCCAACGGTCACTTTTTGACCGCTGGCAGCTACCGGTCGACGGGGCAGTCGACAGGCCCCAGAACCAGAGAGCAATGGCTCTCTGGCCGGTCGACCGCTCGGTCGACTGGGAGCAACCGAGAGCAACCTGCTCTCAGTCGGTCGACCGTGCGGTCGACCGGATTATGGGGCAGCCAGCGTGCACGTATCCGTGCACGTCGGTCGACCGCTACGGGCGACCAGCTACTTGGTACGGTCGACCGTCCGGTCGACCGACCTAGCCTGACAGAGGCAGTTCTGGTCAGAAAAACATGTTATTTTTAATTCTAAAAATTCTTATAAATCTTCTAAAAATACACAAAAATAGTTTTATCATTTTACATTGATATACAAACTTGTGTTAAAAATTTCAACACAAATTTCAAACATTTTGAACCATTTTTGTGTTATAGAAATTTTGCCAAAAACCAAAAACCGTATTTTCTAAAACTTGGATTTTTGAATTGAAAATACGTTTTGTCTAAAACTCATCTAACTACAAAAACATGATATTTAACACTTGGAAGCAAGTTGCATATGGACATAAGTCCAATATACATGAAACATATAATATATATATATATATATATATATATATATATATATATAATATATATATATATATATATATCCATGTTTTTGATTTTAATTCCAAAATTATGTTTTGTTAAAAATACCAAATACTAAACTCATGAAGTAGACTATCAAACTAAGTTTGTCTAAGAAGTTGAAACATGCATGTATATAGAACAAATCTAATATACATTAAACCATGTAAACTTGTTTTGAATCTATCTATCCATGAAAACCAAGATCGGTTAAACCAATCAAGCCGAAAACCAAAACGGAAACATGAAACGTGTGTGTTGTGAACTTGAGCATATCATACTATTCTAATCTTTACAAATGGATCTAAAACTCAAACTAAACTAGGTACTGATCGTGGGCGGAACTAGCACTCAAAAGTGTGTTTTATGTAAAATCGATGAAAAGCTCGAATGTGCTAATGTACCCTCGATACTTCCGTTATAGCATTGGCTTAACGGGTCGTATCCACAGGGAAGAGAGGCGATAGAAGCATTGACAGTTTCTATTCACGTTGTATGTTAACATTCTTCTTTGTTGAAAGAATGAAAAAGAAAGTGAAAAGAAAAGAAAAGGAAATCCAGAATGTGGTAGGTGAGGAGAGCGATGAAAACGGCGAAGTGAAAACAAAATAAAAAGTGGTTTGGAAAACAAATAGAAAAGGAAATGGAACTAAGGTGAACTAAGAAGACGGTGAAAACAACGATGGAAATGATCAAAAGAAACTTGAAAATGATTTCTAAAACAAACTAAAAGAAAACTCATGGCTACTAACTACTAAGTGATCCACTAACTATGCTAACCTCTTCGAGATAGTTGCCTCATATTTTGATCCTTGGCCATCACAATCCTTGGCTCCAAGAGACGGTACAAAGCATGACTCATGGATGGTTCATCACATTCAAAACATTGCATCAAGAACAAGCTAATACAAGCATCACTCATTACACTACTAGCATGAAATAAAAGAGAGTTAGCTTGGTTAGCAAGTTAGCAGTTAGATGTTAGAACCCATCATCTTTGGCCATCAATGGCTCTTGCAAGAACAAGGCCTTGTAGAGGCAACCCGATTCATGTGGATTATCAAGTAAGTGGTTAGATGGTTAGTGGTTAGTAGTTAGATTGCCATGAGAAGAAAAACTAGCAAGAAATCATGTAGAAGGTGAAGGAGATTACATTGGAAGAGAAAGGAGGCATCTTTACATAGAGTGTCACTCTCTATTACATCAACCATTACTTTCTCTCTCTAGAAATCACTCAGCCCTACTACAATGATCTAAGAAAAAGAAATGAAAATACAAGAAATGAAGAACACTCACCTACACTACACTAAAATCTGGACCTACTCCTAAAAACGAAGACTGCTCTCGGTTTGGGCCACTGCAGGGCTATTTATAGGCTTCAGAAGGCTCTGGAAGACAAGACGGGGCCACACGTCAAAAATCGACGCGTGGCTCCACTGGAATGCCACGGATCCGTAAGGATTGTCGCGGATCCGCGGCAATTCCAGAGAGTTAGGTCTCTGATTTCGTCAGGGGCTTCGTCTGGCTTCGAGAATGTTCAGGATATATCCCGTTTCTGGTACTTTCGCCCGAATATTCGTCTGACAGCGCAGGAGTCTAGGTTCAATGCATGTTCTAGAAAATCCTTTGCTTGGCCTCCAAGTAATTGCGGGATTAATTACCATAAATTGGGATGAATTAAGCTCTTATTCCATCTTTACCCTTGGACTTTGGATCTACCTGCAATTAATACCAAAACACGATCTAGACGACTATTTTTCATTAAAACTGTGAGAGAATGCGACATAATAATGCAGAATTGTAGACTAATCACACCCCCACACTTATTCTTTTGCTCGTCCCGAGCAAAACAAGAAAAGAAAAACTATACTATAAGGGTTATTACACACTTTCGCAGGTGACGCGATTGCACTGAGCGTGTGCAACAAGCCGTTAAACCTCTAGGTTACCCTAGAGGAGGAGTGTTATCTCCTGAGGGTTTTCAGCGGATTGCACCCACAAAATCCATAAAGAAAGAAGACAAATGTTAGTATTTTGAAAACACATTTTGAAGGAGAGACAAGTTTACGAAATATTTTTGCAAAAATATAAGTGATCTAAGGTCATAAGTCCACCACAAATCATTCTTCCTTAAACTTAGTCTCTATGCAAGATCTTATCTTCAATTAAGGTAAGAATTCAAAATTGGATTGAATATTTTTATCTTTTATATACCTAGATAATATGCACTTTGTGATAGTGAAGATTTCTGGGATTTCAACTCTAACCATCAAGCCATTTATTTATTCTTTTTTTTCTTCCCTTAGTTTAGGCTTTCTAGTTTACCCATGTAGCGAGCCTGAACCGATGACTCCCAAACCAGATGGTCCTAGGGCACCAGATGAGAAAACATCCCTCGGGTTTAAGGACTCAAGTAAACAAGGCCACAAAACTAAGGAGATTATTTGCTTCTTTTGACCACCGTTAGGCGTGAATAATCATGCTTCTTGAGGCATAATTATCCAGCTTAATAAGTGATGTTTTATTTATATATATTTTTTTCTTTTTATTTATTTTTTTGCTTTTGGTCTTTGTTTCCATCCCAAAAATTGTGTAAGTGCGATGTGCATACTATCTAAGGCAAAAAATTCAAGATAAGAATATCTCCCCAATTTATCTTACTTAGCCTATATTTTAAACAAGATCCATTATTTCGACTAGGTTTAAGATGTCATAATTAAGGCTTTCTTAATTTCTAAGACATCTTAATTTTCTTAAAAATAGATCAAAACTTTGTCTCTTATTTCAAAAAGTTTTTAAGAAAGAAAAATTACTATACAAAAAGGAAAGATTTCTAAAAGTATCCTAAAAGAAGTGTAAAAGAAAGAAAATCTAAAAACTCTATGTTAGTAAACCCTCCCCCACACTTATCTCATGCATTGTCATCAATGCATCGTGATATATGTATGCATGAAACAATAGAGGGAAGGAAAAAATCACCTAAAGGTGGTGGTTCCGGGGCAGCCTGATTGGTCCATGAAAGGCGACCCAATCATTCTTGCGTGAGTCCTGAGGAACCCACCAGAAACTTCCATGATACAACCCACTAAAAAGATGTATGCATGCATGATTTTTATTAACAGTTTTACCCCATCTAATTTTCAAATTTTCAAAATAATTTTGGAGTCAAATTTATCAACAACCTTGTCCCAGAATGGAATGATTGATTTGGACTCAGGAAGTACAGGAACTAATACCGACTCAGAAAAATGACACAAGTCAAGTAAAGGTTCAGAAGTTGAGATCGGTTCAGGAAGTGGGTCCAAATCAAGAAGTTGAAACTCAAGTCCACAATCATTTCCCCATGATGGAATGTGACTTTCTAAGGTTGGTGATTCAAGTTCAGGAATGACAGGGATGGGAATCAAAACTGACTCTAGAATGTTACTCAAATTAGGTAATATAACAGGAGTCAATAATGATTCAGGAATTTGAACTGGATCATAAATTTGAGGATCAAAGTCACATTCCTCATTGAGTTCAATTCCCCAAAAATGAGAACTTGCCAATTTATCAATGGGACTTTCAAAAGTATGAAATTGGTCAAGTTCAATATGATCATCATAAGATATTGGTGATTCATTTCACAATGGATTGGTACAGGATCCAATACTGACTCGGGAAAAGGATTGCAATCAGGTGAAGATACTGGAGTCATAATTGAATCAGGAAGTAGAATTGAATCACTAATTTGAGGTTCATGATTATATTCATGCTCAAGTTCAATTTCAGAAAAAGATAACTTGCCAAAATGTCAATGGGATTTGAAGTTTGGACAAGTTCAGGTGGGTGTGCTGAAATTGAATCTTGATTTCCAAAATGACAAGAGTCTTGAGTCATATCAATAGAGTTTGGCATAGTTGAATTGGTCAAAAGTTGATAAGATAGAGTTTCCTCATTCCTATAAATGTTAACCAATTGACTTAATTGTTCTTCCACCCTATTGATAGACTCAGCATGTGATTTTTGATATTGTAACAGAGACTCCTGCAAGATTTCTATACTCTTTTCTAGACTTGATGTATCTCCAAGTGGTTGCTCTAGAATGGGAGTATAAGAATCTTGGTTTTGAAAATTTTGTGAAGAATGTGAGTCAAAAATGTGTTGAGATTGAAACTTGGACTCGCACAAGAATTCTTTACTCGTTTCCAGGACAGATGGTTGTTCATTATGAGGAGATGGAACTGAGTAAGACTCTTGAATATGTTTAAAGAAGCCAATATTTCTTGAAATTGTTGCTCATTCTCTTGTATATTGGCTTCTACCTCTTTTGGAACTCAGATTTTTCTTCAATGGGAGGTCCAGAAAAAGGAATATAGGAAGTGAACTCGGAAAATGAATATTGTGGACAAGGTGAATATGGTGGACAAGGAGGTTGAAAATTTGACTCGGGGGACTTGAATCCCCATTGACTCTGTGACGAGTTGAAATTATTTTGGAAATTATAGTCATAAGAATGTGGGTATGGTTGTATTGATTCGGATAAGGCCAACCCGGTGTATGTAGTTGTGCATATTGTAAAACGCCGGGTTGGAATTATCCGAATAGAATGGAGTCGGTGTGAAATATGGATTCATGTTCGGATTGAAAGAATTGTTATTATTGAAATCCATTTCACAAACAATCACAAACAAAAAGAAAAAATCAAACAACAATCAAAAAGAAAAATCAAACCAAGCCTATAGGAGGTTGACCTAGACCTAGATGTCCCTAGGGCCAACGTCTATTCAAATTTTATTAGGGCTTGGGTTGTGTGAGTGGGGAGATAATTTTTGGGCTAAGGAAGGGAAAATCCCACCTTATCTTGTTGGAGTTTGCCCTTAAGTTCAATTCGTGCAAGTGTGCATATAGACAAGAATGTAACACAAAACGATAAATCACTCACGTGTTTGTCCTATGCTATATGCAATGCCATATGTACATCTCCATCCAAATCACAACAATTAGAACAAAATACAGAATATTGGAATTTGAATTGACAAGTGCCTAAATGCAATGTCTAAACCGTTTTAAAAGCGTCCAAATTCCGTATTTTAGTTCTTTATTTTATTATGGTGTGTAGACAATCAAAGCAAGAAAGATAGCAGTACAAATCCACTAGCTATTACAATTCACACATCCCAGAACAACACGATAAACAATTTTCACAAAACCGCCGCGTTTGCGCGGCAAATGTCGCGGTTGCGCGCTTTGTTTCAGAATCTGGGGCCCTGCTTTCTAGAGCAGGGAGATGTAAAGCTAGGGTTTATTCTGCAATGTTAAACACCTATAAATATTGTCCTGCACACCAAAACAGAGAAGACAATGTTAACAAAAACGTGAAAACGAAACCATTCCCTTCCCCGGCAACGGTGCCAAAAATTTTGATCGTGGGCGGAACTAGCACTCAAAAGTGTGTTTTATGTAAAATCGATGAAAAGCTCGAATGTGCTAATGTACCCTCGATACTTCCGTTATAGCATTGGCTTAACGGGTCGTATCCACATGGAAGGGAGGCGATAGAAGCATTGACAGTTCTATTCACGTTGTATGTTAACAATTCTTCTTTGTTGAAAGAATGAAAAGAAAGTGAAAAGAAAAGAAAAGGAAATCCAGAATGTGGTAGGTGAGGAGAGCGATGAAAACAGCGAAGTGAAAACAAAATAGAAAGTGGTTTGGAAAACAAATAGAAAAGGAAATGGAACTAAGGTGAACTAAGAAGACGGTGAAAACAACGATGGAAATGATCAAAAGAAACTGAAAATGATTTCTAAAACAAACTAAAAGAAAACTCATGGCTACTAACTACTAAGTGATCCACTAACCATGCTAACCTGTAATACCCCGTTCCCGGAATACGTACTTAGTTGCGTATTCAGATTTTCGATCGTATTTTTTCGACTTGTTTCCTGTATTTATGCTGTTTTATGAATTCCTTATATGATTGTTTTGTCTTGGATTTGGGTTCGTGGACTCGGAGTCAGCCCTAGTCTGAACCGAGGGCCCGATCATAGTATATTCTTCGATCTAGTCTTTCTGATATGTAGATTTGACCGATTTCAGTTTTAAACGTTATTTTCCAATATATTAGGTTTCCATGATTTCCTAGATTTTTCTGGAATTAAAATGAATTTCTTCAAAACCGGTGTCGGCCAGTGCCGCTGACCGATTCCTAGATTTTTAATTCTCAAATTGTTTGGAATTTCATGATGATCCTTTAGACATAATTACTTAGAATCATATTTCTTATTTACATTCTTTTTCTGAGAATTTTATGATTTTATGAAAATTCTTTCGGAGTCGGTAGGTAGCTGATTCCAGGATTTTTAGTTTCAAAACTATAAAGTATTTCTTCAAACGGATTTCACTATTGGTCTTTATATATTATTATTGATTTTTGATGATTATTTCGAGTCGATCCGAGATACTTGAATTTCGGACGATTCCGCATTTTCCGAATTGATTTCCACATCTTTGACTTTAACCCGGGTATCTGTCTATTCAGCAGTTTCATTTGGGTCCAAGAGAAAATATCTCTTTATCATTTCATTTCTTTCCTTTTCCTATTCCTTTCCTTCCTCCACAAATCAAAGCTTTTCCAAAATCCCAATTTTCCAATTTCCCACCTTCTCCAATTTCCACCTCATTTCCCACTCACTTTCCATCTAATCCCACTCATTCTCTCTCTCTCCCATAGCCGGCCAAGTGGCCAGGTGAGGGACACCTCACCCCCTCCCCTTTTTGCAAAAACCCCCATCACATCTACCTTATTTCACCCCCTTTACAAAATCCCATCATATATATAATTTCCCTTTACACTTCACTCCACTTCCTTCCTCACTTCACCAAAAGAGAAATCCTCTTCACCAAGATCCCTCCTCCCTCTCAAGACTTCAAGGCTTCATCTAGGGCATCGTCAAGACTTCATCTTCAACCTCCAACTCCCAAGCAACACCAGATCACCTTCTCCATCTCAAGCAACAACTAATTGTGGGTTGAAGCCATCATCCCTCCTTGGATCAAGCTCCAATTAAACCATCCAAGTGAGTATCTTTACTCACCAAGACTTGATCACTTCCTATTGTACTTATACCTTCATATCTTGTACACACATAACATAAAAATCACATTTTTAGGCCATCAAACCCAAACCCTAGATTCAGTTCTGTACTCTGCTCACGACCACGATTAGTCGACTTAACCTAGGAGCTAGTCGACTAGAACACTTAGCTGAAACTTAACTTTGCTGGAAAACAGTATTAGTCGACTTACCCCAAATATTAGTCGACTAATCTTCCCTGGAAACAAATCTCAACTCTCTGGAAATCATTATTAGTCGACTCCTGAATCCACCTAGTCGACTAACCCTTCCTGAACCAGAAACCCCAACTTTCTGTATCACAGACTTAGTCGACTTAAGTATCTGTTAGTCGACTTGACTCTTCTATTAGTCGACTACTCCACTACTCCCTTGACCTAGTCGACTAACATTTCCTGAATCAGAAACCCAACTCTCTGTTACACAGTTTTAGTCGACTGTACCCTACTGTTAGTCGACTAACCCTTCTATTAGTCGACTACTCTCTTGACCTAGTCGACTAACTTTGTCTGATTGTTATAGTTGATTCCTATCTAAACTTTGGATCTTATGCTTGGTTCAGGTATTTGTATACAGTGCTTCATGACTCGTTACTTGGTGTATATTACTTCTAGTTACTCCATAATTCTATGTGTATTGCCCTGTAATTGCTTGTTTCATTCTTATACTTGTACCTTGCCGTGATACTATTGCTTCCTTATTTTATAGCATGCGTGGCAGACCCTTTGAGGTCGTTGAACCCTAAGTTGTTTCTATGTTTCCACTTGCCTTACCTTAATACAGCCCTGTCAGTTATCTATTTCCTTTTAACACATGTATATCACATGACACCTAATATGTTATCACCTGACCAACCGACATGCCACTACCTTGTTAGACCCTCTTGTTAGGTCATGAGTGACCCGGCCAATTATTAATTCTTCGTTATGTTTTATTGCTTGTTATATATTACCACCTTGTCATGCTATCTCTTAAACCAAGCATGATACACTTGACTTTATGATTATCGTGTTTACGGGAACCCTGCCTTGTTTTATGGAACTAAGTGCCACACCATACTCGGTGGGGGCCACCTCTAGAATCCTTTCCCTCAGAGCAAAGTGCCACATGGAACAAAGTGCCACACCACACGGTGGGGGCCACCCCTTGAATCTGTGGGGCTATTACTGTTATGTTCACTTATTCCCGTAAACTGATAATCCTTAATAAGCTACAACTTGTATGGGGTATGGGTGGAAGTGATGGATGCCGGAATGATACCTTGCTTATAGTAGGGGGACGAAATATAGTAGATAACTGTTAGTGGGACCTTGGGCCCACATTAGATGACTGTTAGGGGGACTTGGGCCTCCAAACCGGTTCCAGGTGTATGGAAACTACTATAAGAAGTGTTATCAGTTCTCCATCTACTTCCGACAACGACCCTCGACTTTCTTATATATGGATGTATGTGAGTTGGGATCGATACCGAGACACATACCGAGATATATGGGTCAGACGAGTAATATAATAATAGGCTCGATTATGGTTATTGTTATGATTATTGTTTCATGTCATAGTCCCTGTTATGACTCATGTTATATTGTGACTCCTACTTTACTTGTTATGATTCCAGTGATGATTCCGGTTTTGATCTTGTCATGATCCTTGTCATTCTTGTTATGCATTCCTTTTTGACTATCATATGGTTTGCAACTCTGATTCTATATGCTTGGGATTACCGTGGCATGAGATAACGGTATATAGATGAGGGTTTCCTTGTTTGGATTATTCCCTCGATGTATTAGTCTCATGGGACC
Organism: Agave tequilana; assembly: GCA_038442645.1. Lineage (NCBI taxonomy): Eukaryota > Viridiplantae > Streptophyta > Magnoliopsida > Asparagales > Asparagaceae > Agave > Agave tequilana. Next base: position 27,256 of record JAVJIF010012631.1, read on the forward strand.
GTGACTTAAGCATATACAATCACTTTTGCTTGTAATCAGCTTTACTTGTATTTTCCGTTTATGATTATGTTAATACATGTCCTTATATTCCATACCTGTGTTCTAACCCCTATTCATGTCTCTTAGCCACTTGGCTGTAGCTCATTTATTGTTATATGTCTTGATTCCTTGGATTTGCATATTCAGATTCCGGAGCTTGGATCGAAGTGGAGTTGTCCACCGTAGATCGAGCTCTCCTTAGCGAGCAGGCATCTTAGCTCCAGTTCCTTGCACCTGACTCCTTTTGACTCACGGGATCTTCATCCTACTCGTGAGCATTTTGTCTTCTTATTGTATATTGACTTTTGGACTTGTTATGATAAGACATATGTAATATGTAATGTTTATCATACTGTGATGACTTTGTATCTGTACCTTTATGTTGGCATATGTGTGTATACCACGCTTTGTGTTGCACTCTGATCCTTTCTTGTTGTACTTTATGCTTAGCGTATATACGTGGGGGCACTCTCTGACCTACGTATATACGCCACAGTGACGTCCCCGTATTCGTGGAATCGGGGCGTTACAGGTTGGTATCAGAGCTTAGGCTCTCCCACCTATAGTACAAGCAAGTGGCAAATTCTAGTAGTTTGCTATTGCCAACTACAATGTACAAAGTCATCTAGTCCTTCTTGATTATCTAGTTCTTCTTGGTTCCTTCCTTCATGCCCTGAAATCCTTCCATTTTTCCATCACTTTCCAGTCATTCTTCATCAACTAGGCATGGATAGAAGATCGGGTCGTAGCAACTCTGGACCAGCATCGAATGGAGCAGCGGGAGAGAATGTGGATATATTGAGGTTATCCAGATGATGATGGAGAATCAGCAACAGCAGACCGAGCTTCTCCGGCAAGAGATAGCAGCACCTAAGGAACAGAGGCCGGGGAACATTTCAGACTTCAGGAGGCTGCAGCCAGCTATATTCACGGGTGAAGAGAACCCTTGGAGGCTGAGCAATGGTTGACCGACACTTCAGACTTGCTGAATGCAGCCAGAGTTCCACAGGAGAACCAAGTTGAGGTTGCCAAGATTCAACTGAAGGATATAGCCAGGACTTGGTGGCTAGCAGAGGAGGCCAGATTGGAGAAGCCTGTCACTTGGGACACCTTCTCCAAGAGTTTTTACAGCAGATTCTTCCCTGTCACAGCCCAGAAGGACATGGAAGAGCAATTCATCAGACTTCGGCAGGGGAGTAAGTCCGTGGATGAGTATGCCGCGGAGTTTCTCAGATTGAGCCGCTTTGCCCTGTATATGGTGACGGATGAAGAGAAGCGGGCAAGCAGATTTCAGCAAGGATTACAGATGGACCTACAAGTATTCTTGATGCCCCAACAGCTGAAGACATATTCAGAGGTTCTCACCATAGCTCGAGAAGTAGAGCGTGGACTGGAGAAGAAGAAGGAGAATCAGATGAAGAGCCAAGCCAAGAAGAGGCCTTTTGAGTTGATGGATGAGGAGGATGCGGATAGGGCAACCCAGGGCCCGATGATGAAGAGACCATTCCAAACTCCTCTTCCTCAGATCACATGCAATTTCTGCCACAGGCCCGGACACTATAAGAGAGATTGTCGGGTGGCCAATGGATTATGTTTGGCATGTGGGGCAAGAGGTCATGCACTCAGGGATTGCCGGTACAGAAGTTTGAGCATACGGCACCAGTCAGACCAGCTCTTCCAGCTCCAGCACGTCCAGCTCCAGCACTTCCAGCGCCACCACTGAGGAGGAACCCTGAACCTGTTGATCGAAGAGTTCCATTTCCACCCCAACGGTATGATCATCAGCAGAGAGGAATGAGAGCCAGAGCAGATCAGGGCAGAGGCCAAGTTCACTTCATGGCAGCAGAGACCTCAGGCGATGCAGCAGAGTGGGAAGACAGTATCCAGATCAGGAGCCTTAGAATATCATGGTAACCACTACCCCATTTCTTGTATTTGAGTTGGTTATCTTTCTTAATATTTTTCCATTGTCATTCTATCATTGTTCATTCTAGTCCTTCTTGTGTTATCTTATTCTCTGTTTTGGTTTTATGAAGCCTTTATTCGTGCCCTTGTCCCCTTCGTGTTCAATTTATCCCCTTAACGAAATTGCGAGGACGCAATTTTTTGTAAGGTGGGTGGATTGTAATACCCCGTTCCGGAATACGTACTTAGTTGCGTATTCAGATTTTCGATCGTATTTTTTCGACTTGTTTCCTGTATTTATGCTGTTTTATGAATTCCTTATATAATGTTTTGTCTTGGATTTGGGTTCGTGGACTCGGAGTCAGCCCTAGTCTGAACCGAGGGCCCGATCATAGTATATTCTTCGATCTAGTCTTTCTGATATGTAGATTTGACCGATTTCAGTTTTAAACGTTATTTTCCAATATATTAGGTTTTCCATGATTTCCTAGATTTTTCTGGAATTAAAATGAATTTCTTCAAAACCGGTGTCGGCCAGTGCCGCTGACCGATTCCTGGATTTTTAATTCTCAAATTGTTTGGAATTTCATGATGATCCTTTAGACATAATTACTTAGAATCATATTTCTTATTTACATTCTTTTTCTGAGAATTTTATGATTTTATGAAAATTCTTTCGGAGTCGGTAGGTAGCTGATTCCAGGATTTTTAGTTTCAAAACTATAAAGTATTTCTTCAAACGGATTTCACTATTGGTCTTTATATATTATTATTGATTTTTGATGATTATTTCGAGTCGATCCGAGATACTTGAATTTCGGACGATTCCGGCATTTTCCGAATTGATTTCCACATCTTTGACTTTAACCCGGGTATCTGTCTATTCAGCAGTTTCATTTTGGGTCCAAGAGAAAATATCTCTTTATCATTTCATTTCTTTCCTTTTCCTATTCCTTTCCTTCCTCCACAAATCAAAGCTTTTCCAAAATCCCAATTTTCCAATTTCCCACCTTCTCCAATTTCCACCTCATTTCCCACTCACTTTCCATCTAATCCCACTCATTCTCTCTCTCTCCCATAGCCGGCCAAGTGGCCAGGTGAGGGACACCTCACCCCCTCCCCTTTTTGCAAAAACCCCCATCACATCTACCTTATTTCACCCCCTTTACAAAATCCCAATCATATATATAATTTCCTTTACACTTCACTCCACTTCCTTCCTCACTTCACCAAAAGAGAAATCCTCTTCACCAAGATCCCTCCTCCCTCTCAAGACTTCAAGGGCTTCATCTAGGGCATCGTCAAGACTTCATCTTCAACCTCCAACTCCCAAAGCAACACCAAGATCACCTTCTCATCTCAAGCAACAACTAATTGTGGGTTGAAGCCATCATCCCCTCCTTGGATCAAGCTCCAATTAAACCATCCAAGTGAGTATCTTTACTCACCAAGACTTGATCACTTCCTATTGTACTTATACCTTCATATCTTGTACACACATAACATAAAAATCACATTTTTAGGCCATCAAACCCAAACCCTAGATTCAGTTCTGTACTCTGCTCACGACCACGATTAGTCGACTTAACCTAGGAGCTAGTCGACTAGAACACTTAGCTGAAACTTAACTTTTGCTGGAAAACACAGTATTAGTCGACTTACCCCAAATATTAGTCGACTAATCTTCCCTGGAAACAAATCTCAACTCTCTGGAAATCATTATTAGTCGACTCCTGAATCCACCTAGTCGACTAACCCTTCCTGAACCAGAAACCCCAACTTTCTGTATCACAGACTTAGTCGACTTAAGTATCTGTTAGTCGACTTGACTCTTCTATTAGTCGACTACTCCCTTGACCCTAGTCGACTAACATTTCCTGAATCAGAAACCCAACTCTCTGTTACACAGTTTTAGTCGACTGTACCCTACTGTTAGTCGACTAACCCTTCTATTAGTCGACTACTCTCTTGACCTAGTCGACTAACTTTGTCTGATTGTTATAGTTGATTCCTATCTAAACTTTGGATCTTATGCTTGGTTCAGGTATTTGTATACAGTGCTTCATGACTCGTTACTTGGTGTATATTACTTCTAGTTACTCCATAATTCTATGTTATGTATTGCCCTGTAATGCTTGTTTCATTCTTATACTTGTACCTTGCCGTGATACTATTGCTTCCTTATTTTATAGCATGCGTGGCAGACCCTTTGAGGTCGTTGAACCCTAAGTTGTTTCTATGTTTCCACTTGCCTTACCTTAATACAGCCCTGTCAGTTATCTATTTCCTTTTAACACATGTATATCACATGACACCTAATATTTCACCTGACCAACCGACATGCCACTACCTTGTTAGACCCTCTTGTTAGGTCATGAGTGACCCGGGCAATTATTAATTCTTCGTTATGTTTTATTGCTTGTTATATATTACCACCTTGTCATGCTATCTCTTAAACCAAGCATGATACACTTGACTTTATGATTATCGTGTTTACGGGACCCTGCCTTGTTTATGGAACTAAGTGCCACACCATACTCGGTGGGGGCCACCTCTAGAATCCTTTCCCTCAGAGCAAAGTGCCACATGGAACAAAGTGCCACACCACACGGTGGGGGCCACCCTTGAATCTGTGGGGCCACCTCTTGAATCTGTAGGGCTATTACTGTTATGTTCACTTATTCCCGTAAACTGATAATCCTTAATAAGCTACAACTTGTATGGGGTATGGGTGAAGTGATGGATGCCGGAATGATACCTTGCTTATAGTAGGGGGACGAAATATAGTAGATAACTGTAGTGGGACCTTGGGCCCACATTAGATGACTGTTAGGGGACTTAGGCCTCCAAACCGGTTCCAGGTGTATGGAAACTACTATAAGAAGTGTTATCAGTTCTCCATCTACTTCCGACAACGACCCTCGACTTTCTTATATATGGATGTATGTGAGTTGGGATCGATACCGAGACACATACCGAGATATATGGGTCAGACGAGTAATAATAATAATAGGCTCGATTATGGTTATTGTTATGATTATTGTTTCATGTCATAGTCCCTGTTATGACTCATGTTATATTGTGACTCCTACTTTACTTGTTATGATTCCAGTGATGATTCCGTTTTGATCTTGTCATGATCCTTGTCATTCTTGTTATGCATTCCTTTTTGACTATCATATGGTTTGCAACTCTGATTCTATATGCTTGGGATTACCGTGGCATGAGATAACGGTATATAGATGAGGGTTTCCTTGTTTGGATTATTCCCTCGATGTATTAGTCTCATGGGACCGTGACTTAAGCATATACAATCACTTTTGCTTGTAATCAGCTTTACTTGTATTTTCCGTTTTATGATTATGTTAATACCTGTCCTTATATTCCATACCTGTGTTCTAACCCCTATTCATGTCTCTTAGCCACTTGGCTGTAGCTCATTTATTGTTATATGTCTTGATTCCTTGGATTTGCATATTCAGATTCCGGAGCTTGGATCGAAGTGGAGTTGTCCACCGTAGATCGAGCTCTCCTTAGCGAGCAGGCATCTTAGCTCCAGTTCCTTGCACCTGACTCCTTTTGACTCACGGGATCTTCATCCTACTCGTGAGCATTTTGTCTTCTTATTGTATATTTGACTTTTGGACTTGTTATGATAAAAGACATATGTAATATGTAATGTTTATCATACTGTGATGACTTTGTATCTGTACCTTTATGTTGGCATATGTGTGTATACCACGCTTTGTGTTGCACTCTGATCCTTTCTTGTTGTACTTTATGCTTAGCGTATATACGTGGGGGCACTCTCTGACCTACGTATATACGCCGCAGTGACGTCCCCGTATTCGTGGAATCGGGCGTTACATAACCTCTTCGAGATAGTTGCCTCATATTTTGATCCTTGGCCATCACAATCCTTGGCTCCAAGAGACGTAAAAGCATGGCTCATGGATGGTTCATCACATTCAAAACATTGCATCAAGAACAAGCTAATACAAGCATCACTCATTACACTACTAGCATGAAATAAAAGAGCATGAAATAAAAGAGAGTTAGCTTGGTTAGCAAGTTAGCAAGTTAGATGTTAGAACCCATCATCTTTGGTCATCAAGGGCTCTTGCAAGAACAAGACCTTGTAGAGGCAACCCGATTCATGTGGATTATCAAGTAAGTGGTTAGATGGTTAGTGGTTAGTAGTTAGATTGCCATGAGAAGAAAAACTAGCAAGAAATCATGTAGAAGGTGAAGGAGATTACATTGGAAGAGAAAGGAGGCATCTTTACATAGAGTGTCACTCTCTATTACATCAATCCATTACTTTCTCTCTCTAGAAATCACTCAGCCCTACTACAATGATCTAAGAAAAAGAAATGAAAAATATAAGAAATGAAGAACACTCACCTACACACACTAAAATCTGGACCTACTCCTAAAAACGAAGACTGCTCTCGGTTTGGGCCACTGCAGGGCTATTTATAGGCTTCAGAAGGCTCTGGAAGACGAGACGGGGCCACGCGTCGAACATCGACGCGTGGCTCCACTGGAATGCCGCGGATCCGCAAGGATTGCCACGGATCCGCGGCAATTCCAGAGAGTTAGGTCTCTGGATTTCGTCAGGGGCTCCGTCTGGCTTCGAGAATGTTCAGGGTATATCCCGTTTCTGGTACTTTCGCCCGAATATTCGTCTGATAGCGCAGGAGTCTAGGTTCAATGCATGTTCTAGAAAATCCTTTGCTTGGCCTCCAAGTAATTGCGGGATTAATTACCATAAATTGGGATGAATTAGGCTCTTATTCCATCTTTACCCTTGGACTTTGGATCTACCTGCAATTAATACCAAACACGATTTAGACGACTATTTATTCATTAAACTGTGAGAGAATGCGACATAATAATGTAGAATTGTAGACTAATCAGGTACCGATGTCTTCTTGTAGAGCGCCGTCTCCAAGCCGACTCGAACCAAAACTTCGTGATCCACCGAGCTTGACTCCAATGAGTGTTATATATGATCTTGTCGCTCGGGCTCTTGAATCACCATGTGAATAGCGCCAAAACACTTTTGTTAAAGCTAGTCACCTACTAACATCTTGATTAGAGATCTGAAACTAAAATCACAAGATTATTAGTACACATAACTACATGAGTTAATCATCATCAAAACTAGAGTGGAAGGCCATGGGCCAACAATCTCCCCCTTTTTGATGATGACAAAACTCATGAAGTTATATATGCATAGATTAAAGTTAAGCTTCAGGAAAGCTCCTCCTTAACTCATGCATAGCAATAAACAACTAAATATGCAATGAAAGCTTATAAATATGTATGCATAGATATGCATAAAACACAAATTTCTAAAACATGCTCTTGATATCAATTAAATAAAACAAGTACATTTTCAAAACAAGCTCTTGATATCAATTTGCAAAACAAAACTAATGAAGCTCTTGATACCAAAAATAAACATGTTCTTTAAATAATGCTTTTGATACAATTGAACTTTAATAAAACATAAAACATGCATACAAAAACATGCATATAAACTACAAACTCAAATTCTTCTCCCCTTTTTGTCAATCATCAACAAGGGGTAAAAGTAAAAACAAAATGTTCTCCCGCTTTTGGTTCAAACAAAGAATCAAGAAAGGGGTGACATAAAACATGATACCAATACAAAATGTCAATGAAGTGCATAAATGATATCAATTGAAATGAGTATAAAAACATTTTAAGGAATGCCTATATCAAATGATACCAATTGAAATAAAGGTAAACGAGGCATTGTAACAAATTGTTTTAATTGAGATTTGTTTCAAGTTAAACATGTTTATATGAAACATATATCAAATGAAAACAAAAATCTTGATATCAGTTGATAAGTAAACAAATAACATACCAATTGTAAGAAAACAATCTTGATACCAATTGAAATTAAACATAACAAATTTTGAATTTCTAAACAAGGATTTTGATACCAATCGTAAATATTTTTCATTTTGAACATATGATACCAAATTGAAATTTTCAATCATAAAGTATGGGAGTGGAAATCAAATACCAATTGAAAGATGAAATACAAGTTTTCTCCCCCTTTATGAAATACCAAATAAAACAATGAATAAGCTTGTATATGGATACCAATTAAAAACTAGTCAATTGAAATAAGATAGTCATTATAAAACAAGCTTTATCATGATTAAAATTTGTGCTTTAAGATATATGAATATAATAAGCACAAATAAAAACATATATATGTATGAAAAATTAGATACCAATTGAAATTGATACTCTTTGAAGTGCAAGTATACATATAAAAATATATGAGTATACAAAAATGTCAATATTGATACCAATTGAAAGAATCCAATGATACCAATTGAAACAACAATAATATCAAGTGTATACCTCATATAACTTATCCTCCCAATCATGTTCAAGTTTAAAAAGATTTTCACTATAAAGCATACATGAGCATGGTCTCCCAACCAACCGCCCTTTGAAGGTAGGGTTTTCAAAAATCGGTTTGAAAATATAGTTTGTTTGAAAAACTCTACCCAAGTGAAGAACACGAACTAGTTATGTAAAAGATTGAAAACTAGTACGAAATCCTTCAAGTAAGGAATAAAACAATTTTTTTTTTTATGAAACACATGTAAATCACATGATCATTAAACACTCAAAATCTATGAAGCCCATATCATACTCATGAAAACTAAATCATGAGAAAACAATAAGTGAGGTGAGTGTACAAGATATATGTGAAACACATCATCATGAAAATATGCAATAATGCTCAATATGAATTCCTTTAAACATGAAAACCATGAAAAATTAAATTTTCATTAAAAGTCATTTATACTTCAAGGCATATGTATGTTTTGACTACACAAGAAGTATACATATATATCCCTAAACATAATTTGAGTCCATATATAAAATTTGCATGAGAAGCAAATGACTCAAGGGGTATCCATGTATATCTGAAGGTTTGACAAAATAGACATATACATGAAGTGAAAACACAAGATCATAAAACATATCAAAATAGGGAATACAAGTTAGAATGCATGAATCATCAAAACTAGACTATACTAGCACATCTAATGGGTACAAATAAGCGTTCAAGCTCAAACATATAAAAATTTATTTGTGGTCCACTATAGTACAAGTATAAATCCTAGTCTTAATGAAACTAACATTTAAACATATATTCAAATCATGAAGCATCAAAAACAAGTCATAAATCAACGTGACATGATCATTATGCAAATCCACATGTTATTAGAACTATGATATACATAATAGCTAAACAAATGATGAGAACACAACAAATGATCCATATAAACAAGGGTGATCTCAAAAGCTATACATGCAAGTCAATGGTCTAATAATCATGACATTTGACATATTAATCAAAACATGAAGCATCAAAACAAAACATCATAAATATGATCATCATGTACATGCACATGCATTAGATCTAGGACATACATATTAGTTTAAAACAAGGTGAGCATCACAAAGATGGGTCCATGGGTGTCTCAAATAACTAAACATGTATATCACTGTTCTAATACACATGGCATAGGCATAATGAACAATAAGACATGACATGCTATAAAACAATGACATGAAAATCATGTAAATATAAAAGGAGTTAGAGATTGATACCAAAACCGATGAAGGCACCTCTCTAGTTCTCCAAACCAATGGTGGTCCTCTCCACCAAACTCCCCTTGAAAGTGATGCATCCAAATTGTTTTCTTTAAGCATGGAACGCATCCACTTCAAGGCACCGCCACTCTCACGTGATGCGAGACCCCACACCTATATTAAAAATTTTAGGGGTGGTCTTTGGTACCCATTTCCTTTTGGGTCCATAGGGGTTAGTATCTCTCCTAACCTAAACAAGATTATTTGCTAAATTTTTAAACATGTAAACGATCATAGCAAAATCTAGCAAGGTGGCCTTTTCGACCACAATGTGTACACGTGTACACATGGGCATACATAGTGTGAAGTTTGTGATCGTGATGAGCATGTGTATGCCGTGATGGGTGTGCATGTAAGGATGGAACTTGTTTCTTGCAAACATGGATTCCAGCGTGTATGATTTATGGTACAATGGCTCAAAGTGAAGCCCAAACAATCCACACTTTTCTTCAAATCATTTATATTATTTTCAATACTAGAAGATAAAGTGGAGCATGCAATAGATGTGCTAGGTGAGGCTACACTAGCATGGCAAATATGAGAATCTAAATCATTTTGCAAAGATTTATTTTATTTAAAACCAAAATCTAGTTCTCTTGTAATGAAATCAATTTCATTTTTCAAAGTAAGGTTATCTTTTAAACACAATCTAATTTTGAAGATAAAAACTCATTGTTTTTCAAAACATCATTACAATCCTTTTGCTTTTCAAAAACTCATTTTCCTTTAGAGCAAGTTCTAGTTGAGATTTAAGTGAGTCACGTTCACTTGCAATCTCTTCCTTCTCTTGCAAAATCAATTCAAAATTTGAACACAAATCCTTTAATTCTTCTTAGTTCAAAATTGTTCTTTTTCAACAAATCATGTTTTTCCAAAAAAATTCAAATTTTGAGCAAGTTCCATATTTAAAGTTTGAACTTCTAAACATCCATAGCAATATGAACTAGAGAAATCATCTAGTTGAGATTCTGAGTGTACCTCAAGGGAGTCTTTCCCTTGGACCATGAGGCATGCTCGTCGGACTTGTCTCTCCTAGATCTTCTCAACTTGTTGATAATCCTTGGTAGCTCGGGAGAAGTCAATATGCTCCAAACTGCAAAAGCTGAATCAAAATGAGCAAACACATGTAAAAGATCTTCATTAAGAGATGCTCTAAGTGTTTTAAGTGCAAGTGCATTGGCCTTATTATGCTTGCTATCATTGGGGTAGGATTCCTTGGTAATGACTACTCATCTTGGCCTTCTAAAAATCATGTCTAGTAAAATCAAACATAGGAGGGCTATCCATGAGTGCAAACTAAATGTGTGCAAATGAAAATGCAAATGAAGATTAGCAAACCAAGATCTCACTCATAGGCGGTTAAACCAAATATCAGGAGCGTAGGCTCTGATACAATTGAAAATCACTTAGGGGGGGTGAATAGGTGATAATGCTAATCTAATGAACTTAATGAAGAATTTAAAAACTAATTGCAATTACAACAATTAATGCAACCAACAAACGATGCACACACAAGCTAGCCAAGCATATAAATATGAATGATCAATATGAAATGATGCAAGGCAAAAAGTAAAGAGAGAGAGAGAGAGTAAGAGTCAAGGGATCAAGCGCAAACAACAAGATATGATTCGAGGTTCGAGCACCCAGCTCTACATCCCCGCCTTCACCCAGAAGGATTTTGAATCCACTAGCTTGTCCACAAAGGACTCCCACACAGGGAACCTCCACCGAGGATTTGGGGCAATACAATCACAAGGAGTACCCAACTCCTCTCCTTACAAACACAACCTCCTCTTTGAGGCACAACACCAAGCCAACAAACAATCACCTCACAACTTGAGGGATTAGCACAAAGCTTACACAAGGACATCTCACACCTTGAGGGATACAACCCAATAGCACAACCTCCTCAACACAATGAGGAAAGGCACAAAGCCAAGCTAAGATAGGGTTTACAACTTGTGATCAAAAGACCACAAACAATCCCTTTTCCCACACAAAGATCCTATAGAATAAGATAGTAGATGTAGCTCAAGTGTGGAGAAAACCAAAAGAATAGAAATCAAAAACTCAAAGAAAATCCTTGGGAAAAACTAGAAACCAAGATAAAGAAGTTGAATCAAACACTTTTCCCAAAAACCCTTTTCTTTAATTTTTCAAACCCTAGCAAAAACAAATAGATTGTTCAATTTAAAGCCCAAAAACTTCTTTTAATTGCTGTGAAAACACTGGAGAGTCAGGAAAAATTAGCATAAAAAATCTTAGAGAAAACCTCTTTCCAATGGGGTATTTATAGCTCCCAGAAAATTATAGCCGTTGGCAGCAGAAACTGCCAAAAATGAACTACCGGTCGACCGATCGGTCGACCGGTCAATGGTCACTTTTTGACCGCTGGCAGCTACCGGTCGACCGGGCAGTCGACCGGCCCCAGAACCAGAGAGCAACGGCACTCTGGCCGGTCGACCGCTCGGTCGACTGGGAGCAACCCGAGAGCAACCTGCTCTCAGTCGGTCGACCGTGCGGTCGACCGAATTATGGGGCAGCCAGCGTGCACGTATCCGTGCACGTCGGTCGACCGCTACGGGCGACCGGCTACTTTGTACGGTCGACCGTCCGGTCGACCGACCTAACCTGACAGAGGCAATTCTGGTCAGAAAAACATGTTATTTTTAATTATAAAAATTCTCATAAATCTTCTAAAAATACACAAAAATAGTTTTATCATTTTACATTGATATACAAACTTGTGTTAAATTTCAACACAAATTTCAATCATTTTGAACATTTTTGTGTTATAGAAAATTTTGCTAAAAACCAAAACCGTATTTTCTAAAACTTGGATTTTTGAATTGAAAATATGTTTTGTCCAAAACTCATCTAACTACAAAAACATGATATTTAAACACTTGGAAGCAAGTTGCATATGGACATAAGTCCAATATACATGAAACACACAGAGATATATATATTATATATATATATATATATATATATATATATATATATATATATATATATATATATATTATATATATATATATATATATATATATATATAGGCTTACTGTACCTCAGCCTGCAGGCTGAGAGAGTTTCTCAGCCTGCGGGACGTGGCTGAATATAGGCCACACATCGGTCGCAGAGTGTGGGCGCCAAAAAAATCAAAAAATCTCGCCTAAACAATCGTGAAACAAATTGACAAAAATACCCCTTTTATATAACGACTGCGACTTCTAGCATTGAAAAATAAAAAAACATTCCATGGTCGCAGTTACTTAATCATTTATCAGTTCCCAATGCGACTATGGTCGCAATAATGAACTGTTTTGGAGTTCAAAGTAATTTAAAATTATACTGTATTAACTTTTAAACTGTTTTGGATAACTGAACAGTCACCTAGGAAGTATACAATTTTTGGGAAAAGATAGAAAATATATTTGAGAGATATTCACGTGGTCCGAGAGCTTAAACCTTTTGGAATTCCGGGATTAAAAATGTATAAAGGGTCATGAGCAAAGGATTAAAAACATACTAAGTTATTTTTGCTCAAACTCGTTACTCTCACTGTTCGGAAAATACATTCAAAAAATGTCTTCACCATCACCACCGTCTTCACCGGAAAGAAGCCAATACATTCAAACAATGTCTTCACCATCACCACCGTCTTCACCGGAAAGAAGCCAATCATCAAATGATGATTTTATGTTTAGTTCTGAAACAATGTCTCGCTACGAGTCAAAATCTGAGCTTGATACAGACGACCCTTTCTGGGAGTTCATTGATGAACCAAAACACAAACATGAAGAGGAAGAAAGCGACGATGAGACTGTACCTGAAGAGGAGGAAGAGACAGAAGACGAAAGCGATACAGAAGACGAAAGCATGACTCTTGACGACGAATCTGATTACGATGGTGATGACGACGATTAGAAGTTAAAAAATTGTATTTTGTTTTTCTTTTTAAATATATATAAATCTGTTTTCTAAAGTTAATTGTGTGAATTACATTTTTTACTACTATATATTGGTTGAAATACTGCGACCATGGACGCAGACTTAATAAATACAATGCGACCTTGGTCGCAGTTGCTGGTCTTTACTCTTAATCAACAACATCACTGCGACCTTGTCGCAGTTGGTGGTCTTTATAAATAATCAACAACAACACTGCGACCTTGGTCGCAGTTGATAGCCGCAGTCTTAAAAAATAATCTGCAATCTTGGTTGCAGTTGCTGGTCTTTAGTCTTAATCAATAACAACACTGCGACGAGGTGACACGTCACCGCAGCAGTTGCTTAGTCGCAGTTTTTGGTCGCAATGTCGACCCTGGTCGCAGTTGTTTCTGTTTGCACTGTAGTCTTATGCGACCTTGGTCGCAGTGTCGTCTCTGGTCCAAGTTGTTTTGTTTGCAATGCATGACTGCGACCAAAGGTCGTAGTTTATTAAAAAACAAATATGCTTTTTATTTATGTCCACGCATTTATCTCCAGGCATGTGAAAATGATACAAAACGATCTCTTATACAATAAGATTGAGTGTTACAATATAGCAGTACAAAGAAAACTAAACATCAAAAAGAGCCATTGTTGACTAAGAGCAGTGGTGTTATTGAGGTCTTTTTATTTATGTCCAGGCATTTATCTCCAGGCATGTGAAAATGATACAAAACGCTCTCTTATACAATAAGATTGAGTGTTACAATATAGCAGTACAAAGAAGACTAAACATCAAAAGAGCCCTTGTTGAATAAGAGCAGTGGTGTTATTGAGGTCCCCGTGTATTAAAAAACTGTAGACGTCGAGGACCATGACTTCTTCTCTTGCGGACGACGAGGACCATGACTTCTTCCCTTGTGGACGAACATCGATCAAGTTCACCGGCCAAAATATTCTCCAGAGGCCCAGCGAACCTGAAAAAGGACAATCAAGCTCTGGTTCATCTTCGTGCATAGGGTCATCTTCATCCATGGAGGCAGGCCCCTGTTAGAGACTCTGAAGAAGGCGGAAATTCTCAGAGCAATTGCTCTCAAATGAAAACAGTCTAATTATGGGCTGTTAAAGGGAGAGGGTGAGCCCTATTTATAGGCAGCCCATAATAACCATAATTAATGGTTCATTAATCAGAACCATCGGCCTTAATGGTCTCCAACCGCCAGCGCCGGTTTGGCATTAAAAGACATTAACGCCTAAACCCAATGAAGAGCCGACGCGTGGACAACAGCTTCGGGATACAACGAATGGTGCGGGTTCGTCAACATAGACTTGACGTTAAAAAGATCTCATAAAATCTTTATGACAGGTCGCGTCTCACGGAGTGACTCCAAGTCGCATCAGACAACAGACAACTTTTCATTTTTCATTTAGATTCAAAAAAATGACTTAATCCAAAATAACACTTAATAAAACAACAACACGGCGACCTTGGTCGCAGTTGCTGGCGGCAGTCTTAAACCAAAACAGCAGTGTCGACCTTGGTCGCTATGCATGTTAATCTAAAGGAAAACACTTACTTAACGTACTGCGACCAAAGTCGCAGTCCATATAATGCAACCTTAGATTGCAGTTGCTGGCCATCTTTATCAATAACAACACTGCGACCTTGGTCGCACTTAACCATGTACACTGCGACCATCTTTATCAATAACAACACTGCGACCTTGGTCGCATTTAACCATGTACACTGCGACCTTGGTCGCATTTAACCATGTACACTGCGACCAAAGTCTTTGACTAAGGTCGCAGTTTAAATGTACAATGCGACCAAAGACTCTGACTACATTATATACAAAAAAGTTAAACTATAAAGTAAAATTTTATCGCAGGCTGAAAACATTGATCTGAAAAGATTTTATATTTTCAAAAAAAATTTTATCCCAGGCTGAAAAGGAGAAACTAGATCTTTCAAAAAAGAGGTAAAGAAATAAGGCGAAAAGTAATTTATATCCTATAAAGAGCGGCAAAATAAAAGGGGGTAAAAATAATAATAAACAATAAGGAAAAGTTATCATAAGGAGTATTTGGTAATTTAACTTCTCCCTAAAAGCGGGCAGCATGTCAGTGAGGTGACAAATTGAGCCACGTCACCGCAGGCTGAGAGAGTACTCTCAGCCCGCGGGCTGATATACATCTCTCTCTCTCTCTCTCTCTCTCTCTCTCTCTATATATATATATATATATATATATATATATATATATATATATTCAGTTTATTCAATGAAAAAAATCAATTGCTATAAAATTTTCCTAGGATATAATTCTAACCAGCTAACATTTAAAGTATTGCAAGAGAGTAACACCTGTTTTTAGTCTAGTGTTTTTTCAGCAAGCATGTTTTAACGATCAGGCTTAAGCCTTGTTGGAGGATCTCTCATGGCCTGGATAGACCATCTAACTAAATGAACGACCCACCAAGAGAAACGAACAAAAAACAGGAAAAAATAGTAGGGAGGAGAAGAAAGAAAAGGGAGAGGATAAAAGGGATAGAAAAATAAGATGGGAGACAAATTTTGCAGAGGTGGAAGTAAAAGAGACAGCAGAACAAAGGTGAACTACAGAGTAAAACATATCCCAAATCTTGTGTCCCTGAAGGTCTCCCAATCCCGTGGGTCTGGCACTGACAACAGGCCGAAAATAACATTCAGTAGCCTTGGAACAGTTTATCTGTTTCTTTCTACCCGTGCTTCTCTCCAACTTTTAAGTCAAGGGCTAATAGCAAAGGACTAATTACTTGAGTTCCAAGTCATTTAAGCAGCTTCTCCAATTTCATTGCACCTCTATCTTGTTTTTTGAAAGTGTATTATCTGTTTGTTATGTTGATTATATTTTATTGTAAGTTTAAATCAGACATAGAATTGTTATGTCTATATTATATAATGAAAGACTGAAAGAGATTTTGGTTTGCCAACCATATGCTTATATTCACTCATCGAAATGTTCTAATATGATATTTATCAAATGATTTTCATTGAGAAATGCATGCTTACATGAATAAGTAAACTCAAGAAATTCAGGATTCATATGTGGCCACACTTACATGAATCAATGGATTGTTGAGCATAACTTTCTAACAATTCGCTTGTGCTTAGCGGAGTGTACCTGCAAAACCATATTGAGAGAAAAAGGAAAGGATGTTAGGAAAGAACCAACTTTCCACCTTCCAAGAGATGCAATTGCTTTTGATCTGCTATTCTTATTATAGGTCAGCATTACTTAAACACCTCAAAATTTAGGTATTTGACATGTCAAACACTTGAGAACACTTTCCAGCCAGTCCAATGACACATCAAGTAATAAGAAAATGACGATAACACAATTCAATTTCACGCTCGTATGTTTGTATGAAAGATGTCAGCTCCAGATTGTACCAAGTTCTCTCTCGGGGGGGGGGGGGGGGGGGGGGGGGGGGGGGGGGGGTGGGTGGGGGGGGTCATTCCGGAAGGATTCGAAGCCGAATCCTTCCCACTCAAATACAACTTAACGACATCCGAATGCAAGATTCATTCCGTTGAAGTTGATCTACATTATTCAAGTAACTAAAAATAAAAAAGCATGTATTTTGAATAGTATTGGATGAGTTTGCGGAACATGTTTCCTTGCATCATAGGGGGTTATGGATTCTAAAGTGTGGTGGGTTGTCCATGGGACTTCTACACCCATTTTGCAAGAGCTGGCTATGAAATTGCTTGGTTATCCGTGCTCTTTTCATGTTGAGAGGAATTAGAGTATCTACAAGCATATTCACTCTATAAAGAAGAACAAATTGACTCTACAACGAGCGAAATAATTGGCGTATGTTCTTACAAACCTTCGTCTTTTTTCAAGGAGATCTCTGAAATATTCTCAAGAAGAGACAATGGTGTGAGATTTAAGTGAAGATTAGGTTTGATTCCTTTGATGGTGCGGATATATTAGAGGTTGCAATCTATCTCTTGATGGACCGGAGCAAGGAGTGGTGTTTGGGAATGATGATAATGATGTTAATGTTGAAGCCAAAGCCAAGGCTATGGAAGTTGGCTCCAATTAAGAGAAATTGTTATAGGTTTTCACTTTTGGGTTAGGTATACTTGTATTTTTAGGGTGTTAGGATTATGCATGAATACCTCGTGAAGGTAGTCGATTAATGTCAGATCTGACAGTTTTCTTTTTTGGATCTGTTTTGAGTTCGAGTTAAATTCAAGTTTCTTTTATTCTGATTGATGGAGTTTGTTTAGGACTAGGAGAGTTCTATGGTCTATAATAACCCCTTAGAGGTGGCCTTCAATGTATTTGAAGAGAATCCAATGAATTTGTAATTTTTAAGAGTGTAATTCATTTAGGTGAGAGATTCGTGAGAGAAACTTAACCACAAGGGTTCACTGTTCTTGGCGACCATCAAAAGCTTGTAATCTTCTCAGCGTGATGTGTAAGTAATTTTTATTGTACTCTCCAAAGTTTCAATAAAGTTTCTTCCCTTCTTCCGTGAACGTATACACAATCTGTTTGATCGGTGGAACCACGTTATATTATGTGTTGACTTTTTATCTACTTTTGAATATTTTCTTCTTCTCTTCTTCACGTTGCCTTAGTAGATCTTGTGCTTTTTTCGCTGCGCCGCCCTAATCGAGCGGTCGTGGGGCGTCCGACCCCTAAATGCACAACAATTGATACCAGAGCATACAGATTATTTTCCAATAATTGGTATAAGAGTAAGGTCTCTCGAAGATGTCTGCGATCAAGTTCGATATTCAGAAGTTCGATGATGTCATCAATTTCAGCAGATGGCAAATTAAGATGAACGCCATCCTTACACAGAGCGAGTTGAAAAAAGCACTATTTGGGAGGGAGAAAAAACCTCAAGACATGAAGGAAGAAAATTTGTAAGAGTTGGATGAGAAAACCTTAACAATCATTCAGTTTTGCTTGGCGGACAAAGTGTTAGATAAGTTTTCTACGGAGAAAACATCCTCGTTGTGAGAGCGACTTCAGGACCACTATCTGAAAAAGTCGTTGGCGAATCGGTTGATTTTGAAGCAACGCCTCTTTCTTCTCCGCATGCATGAAAGTACACCTATCAAGTCTCACATTGCAGAATTTTCTTCATTATCAATTATTTAGATAAGATAGAGGTTAAGATAGAAGATGAGGATCAAGCATTTTTATTACCGTGTTATTTACCTTCTTCATATAAGAGCTTTAGGGAAGCTATCATTTATGGAGGCAAGTCAACAATAAAGATCAATGAGGTCAAGGAGCATCTGCTCAATAAGGACAAAATTAATACCCAGTTAACGAGTGAGTCTCATCATGATGATTTTGGACAAGTTCATTATTCAAAAGAAAAGAGTAATAATGGAAGTTCTACGGGTAACTCAAAACACAAAAATTTGACGTGTAACTATTGTCACAAGAAGGGGCACATTAGATCTGAATGTTGGCTTTGAAAGAAGAAACAATCAGATGTTAATGTCACTGAACTGATTGGAGGAGATGAAGAACAATGCGACGTTCTATCTGTTACAGACATATCAGTTGGCAACAAAGATAGATGGGTGATAGATTCTGGATGTTCACAACATATCAGTTCTAATAGGAAGATATTCTCTTCATACACTTCGGTTCAAGGGGAGAAGTCTTCATGGGAAGTTCTGCTACAAGCAAGGTGATTGGTGAAGGAACAATCCAGTTTCGGTCTCATAATGTATGCATTACTACTCTTCAAGGTGTTCATCATGTTCCCGAATCAAGGTACAATCTTATCTCTCTTGGAGCCCTACAAGGAGAATTGTTCTGTTTCAGTTCAAAAGATGATCTTATGAAAGTCTCTAAAGAGGCCCATGTGAAGTTTTAGGTCGAACGTGTCGGCAATGTGTATATGCTGCAAAATTCAGAAGATACAGTTGGTGGATTGCAGTTATCCTCGACTTCGGAAGCGACGGTTATGGAATAATCAGAGACTATAATGGTTTTGAGCTCGGATGTTCAGTTATACCCCGAAGAGAGATTGAGACTAGGCACGCAACAAGATAATCCAGATTATTACTCCTATGGTGGAGCAAATTCTCATAAATCTTGTGTAGATCAAGGAGATCGTTGGCTAATAAAGTTCAAGTTGGGCCTGAACTTATTCGACCTAATCAAGTTGTGAACCCATGAGGAAGTTATGGAGAAGAGAGAATGAGATGGAGATGAAGTCAAGTTCAATTGTACGTGGATGCGAGCACATAGAATAGGTGGCTATTCTCGGACTTGGATGTATTCAAGTCAAGGGGGGAGATTGTTAGGATTATGACATGAATACGTCGTTAAGGAAGTCAATTAATGTCAGATTTGACAGTTTTCTTTTCTGAATTTGTTTTGAGTTCGAGGTGGAGTCAAGTTTTTTTAATCTGATTGATGAAGTTGTTTAGGACTAAGAGAGTTCTATGGTCTATAATAACCCCTTAGGGGTGATCTTCAATGTATTCGAAGAGAATCCAATGAATTTATAATTTCTAAAGGTGTAATTCATCCAGGTGAGAGATTCGTGAGAGAAACTTAGCCATAAGGGTTCGCTGTTCTTGGCGACCATCAAAGACTTGTAATCTTTTCAGCGTGAGGTGTAAGTAATTCTTATTGTACTCCCCAAAGTTTCAATAAAATTTTTCTCTCTTTTTGTGTGGAGGTACACATGATCTGTTTGATCAGTTGAATCACGTTATATTGTGTGTTGGCTTTTATCTACTTTGAAATATCTTCTTCTCTTCTTCATGTTGCCTTAATAGATCCTGTGGTTTATTTTTGTTGCGCTGCCCCAGACGATCCGGTTGTGGGGGCATCCGACCCTTGAATTCACAATAATTGATATCAGAGCTTATAGAATGTTTCCCAACATTGGGGGGTGGGGGGGGGGGGGGGGGGTGGGGGGGGTGGGGGTATACTTGTGTTTATGGGACAATAGGACAAACTTTTATTTTGTAGGACATACTTTTTTTCACAAGATGGTATACTTATATTTGTGGGGCATAGAAGAGGTATACTTGTATTTTGTGGAGATACTTTTGTCTGGAAGGGGGTATATTTATAATTTGTGTATATTCAAGATGACTAGAATATGTTATTTAATGATGTACTTATTTAAATTATGCATTTGAAAGTTGTATCAGTAGATGTCACTTTTTTTTGACCAATTTATTATATATAATATAATATAATATAGTTGTGTTTCTGTACCCTACATTTTATAGAATTGCCGTGTCCCGTACCTGTGTCCATAGCCGTACCCATACCCGTGTCAGTGCTTCCTCAATGAGAGAAAATCGGATGGCAGTGACTCATCAATAGGGGCTGATCGTTTCTTTTAAAGTGAAATTTTTGGGGATGAGAGCGGGTTCGAAGAGGGGATTAAGACTTGATTTCCAGCCCAAGGTTGCAAGAATTGATCAATGCAGAAAAGTCTCCAATCTACCTGGCTGACAAGCTCTCTAACTGTGCTATAAAAGCCTACAGTTCTAAAACAACTGCCATTCTTCATTCTATACTGATGGTTGTGGCCTGAACGCTCAATTTAATAGAAAATCTAGCACGGTTAGCTTAAAATTTGTTGTTCTTGGGACTTTGCTACATTATAGTGGGTTGGCAAGGGCCGGATTAAGCCTGGAGCTCCATGTGGATGCAGACGTCTTGCTAAGTACAGCCAGCTGCTCGGGTATAAGGAAGCATGGACAACACTTTGCAAAATGCCTGTTGTGGCCTCAAGGACGAGGCAATTTTAAAGGAGGGGCATTGTTTTGTTCCAGTTAATTTGGGCTTGGATGTTAATTAGAACTAGAGTTGGGAATTGAAGGAAGATGGTAGAATCTGGGTGTAGACAAATCCATAAGCCTACTAATCTTGGTTAAAGTAGCAGTTGGACCATTGGGCCTTTGGCCAACAGTGGGTCTCAGGGCTAGGGTTAGGATAGGACTTAGTATAAATACTTTCTTGGGCACATCTGTCATTTCAAATCAACTGGAAAAAATTCCCTTGGAGATTAGCCATCTCGAATCGGTCATGTCTCCTCCATTTAGGGGCTGTTTGTTTCTCGTAAAATGTCATAAAAGCCCGTAATTCGTAAATGACTTACATCTCAATTATAACCACGTTGTTTGTTTGGATCGTAATTCGTAAAAGACTTACGCAACTCAACTGTCACTCAGGTACAACCCAGTGAACCCACTTATAGTTAATTTGTGTTCAGGCAAACTTGTATTTTTATATTAATATTAATTTTTTAATATTTAGTATTTTAAGTATTTATTTGTAATATTTAAAATTTTTAAATCACCAAATAGTTAATTTTGTGGTCAATTTTTTCACTTACGACTTACACATTACGACAATCAAACACCGTAAAATATAATACACTTTCCCACTTACAACTTTATATTACCACAAAATACCGTAAAACTTACATGCATATAACTCATTTACAACTGTAAAAGAGTTTAGCAATTACGACTTAAGAATTACGGCCACTTAGACAACCAAACATACTCTTATCTTAGTAAAATTTAGTCTTTGTCTTTTCTACTCTTTTATCTTGATTTTCTTTGAAATTTTATTGTGTATCATCATGGAAAAATGTTTGTATCATAGAACAAATCCAAACTATTCTGTTCTGAAGAAAAATATTTCCCTGCCATACATCCAGTATGAAGGATGTAGTTGTGCTGGTTGTGCCTCTTGCAATGGTATAGACTTAAATTCCCATTTCTTGGCTACTTCAGTGGTACAAAAAAATTTACGAGCAAATAAGATCAAAATGAAAAATTCATTTCATTTTGTAAATGCCCAAATAAGATAAAGAGAAATAGGAATACTTTGGAACCAACACCCTACCTAACGACCAGCATGAATAAATATGTTCAGCTGTATTAACAGCAGATTCAGCCACTTCCCTGGTACCATCTGTGATTAATATTAATCACCAAAAGGAAAAGTTTCGCACCCGAGACCTAAAGCAAGTTCTCTAGCAACTTCCTGATTCATTTCCGTGGAATCTCCAATAATATAAATTGATGTTCCCTTTAAAAGTTGCACAGCTCCTGATTCAAGGGACTCACAAGATTCCAAGAGATCAGGCCATTTCAACTCTCTATCATATTTTTTTCAGGTTAACGACCAGCTGATCCTCATCTAGGTACTTATTATGGTATCAAAATGCAACAAAGTGACGACTGATGTAAGCTTAGTGTAAGATATTAAGCTTAATATTGCAGCAATTGTTGTTTATCATGTCTTTCAGGTTAACGACCAGCTCCCTCTTTATCTCTTTCTTCCATGTGACAGAAACCAGCTGCCCCTCAAGCGCCCCATGAGGCTCGTCGGCTCCTACTATCTCTCATTGTGTCGCCAACATACACCGGTAGGCATCAAGCTTCAAGAAACCCACCTGATCCCATCTCTCCGTGTTTGCGCCAACCTCCACCAGCAAACATCAATCACCAAATCCTCCTGCCTTCACTGTTGCTAGCAACAACATCCGCCGATCCCCTCCCTCTGCATGTGGGGAATAGAGATCAACGCCAACATTCAGGAGCCTGCATAACCACAACAACAAAACAGATCAGTCCAATTCCACTAGATCAATACAAGGAGACTGGATGCTAAATCAGAACATCAACAACGATAACAATTTCAACATCATTTCAGAAATACAAGACCAACAACAACAATGAAAAACCTGAGAACGAAGCTTCTCAGTAGGTAAAATTCTTAATTCAGCAGTCAGATTATTAACTTGATTACACCGAAAAGTTATTCTCTAATATTTTATTATATTAATTTGTTATCCACTATAAACGCGAGTGCGTATGATTCTATTTGTGCTTGTTAATTCTTGATCTGAATATTGTGAATAGGAATGTTTCATGATGATAACTGAACATTGTATTTGTTTTCTTCAAAATGAGAATTATCTAGATACTATAATTGCAAATGATTGTTAAACCCATCTTGTCACATTGATTAGTTTTTAATATTTTTCTATCAAAGATCTAAGTTTTAGTGACATGTGCTGAATTCGAATTTATCACTGATTACCTACATCATAGGGTCCCCGTTTCATGTCAATTTGGTATCAGAGCATGGCTTAAATAGGAAAACTTCTACATCATGCGGTTGTTAGGAATTTCATAGTTTTCTTTGCATAAAATAATTTTAAAAATATATATATTTTTTTTTTGCATCTAGTAACTCCCATCCCACCCCTATGAATTCCCAGCTTGCCACGACACTTGCCTTCATAAGTGCTCAACTTGTAACCTGATCCAAACAACGGAGTCCTATAATCAAACCATAAATAGGATCATCACTAAAGTCAAGAAGAAGTCTGATAACACCAATTCTTCAGTGAATTCTTACACCTCAAATGAACTAATTCAAATGTCGTTGCCAATAACAGATTAAAGAAAGGTATTACAGTGATTAGACTCGACCCTAAAAGAATCAAGCATGAAAATCCTACTCTCCCAGTAGCCACGCCGTGATAAAAGAGTCTAGCGATAGAGACTACTCCAAACTTAGTCCCATAATTAAGTGTTATAAATGTCAAGGTTATGGGCATGTTGCTGTCAACTGCCCAACTCCAGTCAAAGTCCCTCAAGTTAGGGAACCACCTGTCACAAATTTAGAGCCCCTTCCTTCCTTACTACCGACACCACCTTCTTCAATTTCTTTACTGTCAACTCCTACTGTCATTGTCTGCTCTGGTCGTCAACATCTTCCTCCTCTATTGCTAATACCTACTCTTATGATCACGGAGCTTGTCGATGTCCTATCTGAAGAACCTATTGTCTTGTGGAAGAATCAGAAGACTCAAACCTTGACGAAAAGATTACGAGTGATAACCTTGAGGAGTCCAATACTTCAAGTCCTTTTGAAGTCGTTCCAGACATTACAGAGTTTACTAATGTCTCTCCTAAATACAGTGCTCTGAATCTTCCCCAAGTCAACCCTATCGTAAAAGAATCTATTGTTGTCTATTCTGAAGACCTCCTGGATATGCTACTACTGACGCGTGATATCCAACTTGCTATTAAGTTAATCACAGGAGCTACTCTTCCTGACTTGTCACACTCTAGGTTGGATCCTACCAAGAAAATTGAACTTAAAAGGCAAGTTAATGAGTTGTCACTAGAGGTTAACCAATCGTGTCTTGTCCCAATAAACATCCATTTTTATGAGAACAAATTATGGAGCTATATAGTGACAAAAGATGGTCAGATCAGGGATATTACCATCTATGGTCGATCTGCATCCGAAGTCTTAAGGGATACCGTTATGGGAGAACCCCACAGTCTGCAGAGTATCAACTTTTCCTCCCTTACGGTTAAACAAAAAGGTGTTTTCACTCGGACTTTACCTATTAAAATATCTCTTGTCATCATTAACAAAGTAATAGATAAACTGTCACGTATATTTATGCTAGTACGCCTAGTCATCCCTTTTGATAGAGGTCGTGCGTATTGTTGACCCACTGAACCAAGTGCCTAAAATTTTTCCATCCAATAAGGAGTCAAGTTGTTCTTTTGCATATGTAGGTACTAAAATGAGCTCCCTGCTACCGTTCATTTTAGAGTATTCTGAGTCTGCATCACATCATATACGTGCGCGGTCTACACATGAGAAATCAGTGATATATTTGAACAATGCAATGCTAACTGTAATTTATGAACTTGTATCAGGAAGTTATTTAAAACTCTTAGTGTTGACAACTTAAGATGATTTGGATTCGTCCGAAACGGTTTCCCTCGGGAACTGTTAATGATTTGCTTGCTGTAGTGTTGGATTTTTTTGAAATCTTATAGAATTCAAATTACAATATTCATGGTATATCTTTTAAAGATTTTGAAACTAGTTCTATTTTCAATGTTGGGTATTCAGTGAATTGCAAGAATTTGATTTTAGCCCTAACAACCCACTGGTTATAACCCTTTTCTCAGCTAATTATTTTGAGAGTCTCCACATTGAGTTCATTCCTAAATATTCATCCCAATATAGTAGTGAAATGTAATAAAATTTTAGATGATTAAATTATCTGGTGTATTCTAATGATATCTGATTGTTTGAAATGAATATTATTTATTGAGTGGTGAGTTGCAACAAGTAGACCCAGTTGTGTTTAAGTGTTTTGGAAGCTTTCTACACCAAACTTGACAGAGTCGAGTTTTCTCCCACCTAGAGAAAGTGATGCAGACATCCGACAACATTAGATGCGCCACGAGTTATTCATTTTGTTAATCAGAGTCTGTATTTTTATTTATTTGAGTCAAATATGTTTCTTCTTTGCTTTAGATTTGTATTTCTCTTTTTTTAGTCTCACATCGACTATGTGGAGAACAGTCAAAGTCTGTAGGTCTATTTAAGGCATGGTATTGTACTAAAAAGGGGAATGAAATATTTGTTTAATGAAAATTTGGATTTTCTCGATGAAAATCTCCTTTTATGAATTCAGATGTGAAATCCAATTCAAATAAGATTTGAGTGTGAATCCAAATCTTAGTTATCCTTTTATCCTCTCCTAAATCCTTATCCTATTTCAAATCTTACCCAATCTGTCAAATTTCAATTACAAAAATCTTTCCCTACATTATCCCCATACTTTTGCCTCTCCTTGTGTAATTACCCACGCACAGAACTTCTAGCAGAGAGAACCCTTTTTAAATCCTCACCTTTGATTTCAAATCCCACTGCAAATCATACCCTCAGCCAAATTATCCTCCACAGAAAAAAATAGAAATCAGAAAAACCTACAGCTCCCCCCCCCACCTGCCACCCTTACCTTCTCTTTTGTCTCTATCCTCCAGCTGAGAACCAACTAACCCAACGAACCCATCAGATCTCATCGGCCCCCTCACCTTCATCCTCCTCCTCCCCTCATCTTCTATGAGCGCCGCCCTCCCCTCCAACGGCAAGCCCAACAGTCCGACTAGTTGTCGTCATCTTTAGTCGTCTGCGCGAGGAGGTTTGATGCACAGTTGTGCCCTTGCCGAGATCACCTCATCGTCAACTTCGTCCTCTGCGATAGACCCCCTTTCCGATCACAACCCCTGCTGTGCAAACCAACCATCAAAGCTTCAGTCTTTCCTGTTGCCGTAAGATGTCTTGTCTGAGGCCGAGTTCCCTAACCTCCTCGCTGCGAGACCAACCTACATGCAAGGAGGACAACATATGAGTTCAGAGTTCAGCCAAGCAATTTCCCAGCACCTGCTCAAGATTCAGTTAACCTGCAAGCCACATAGCAAAAGTCAGCACCAGTTCAGTTACAAAATCAGAACAGAGACATTAACGCACTTCAACAATAACTACAACAACGGTTGCCTGAGAACGAGCTTCTCAGTAGGTAAAATTTACTTACAACAATTAGGATATCAATTGAATTATACAGAGTAGATTTATTCTCTAAATTATTATCATAATAATCTGCTGTTCATTATTACTGTGTGAATGTGCGTGAACTGCTGAAGCTTGTTATTTCCTGATCTGAATATTGCGAATATGACTGTTCATATTAACTGAATATTGTAATTGAATATGCCAATGATTGTAAAATCTATTTTGTTACATTGCAAGTTTTAAATTCTTTCCTACCAAAGATCATATTTTTGGTGGAACGTTGTGGAATTTGAATTTATCACTGATATACCACACCATAGGGTCCCCGTTTTCACATCAGTAAGACCTTGCCAAATTCCGAAAAGAGCTATAAACTTAGTGTAACTTAGCACATGGATAGAGTAACATATGGAGTTGTTACAAAGAAACATTACTATGCCCCCATGTTCCTTAGATGTTCAAGTTGTTAAATGCTATTTTAGTTATTGCCTGCTACCCCAAGGTGGGAGCCACCGAAAGGCAGAAAAATCGGGGGATGGATGGGTGATACTTGAGTAGGACTGAATGCAATGAAAATTAAGAATATCAACAAGAAATGGAAGACATGCAATATAATGCACTGTAAGAGAATTAAAAAATACGCAAGTAGAAATAAAGGAAGCCTTGCAAGTAGAAAGAATGGAAGACATGCAAGTAGAAAGAATGGAAGACATGCAATATAAGCTAAATTGATGATTTGTCTTGGTTTGTCCCCTCAATAGGTCTATTTCTAGTCTCCAGTCATCTGATGGGATTTATCTACTATTAATCCAACACCTTGGGAATACTTTCTTTCAATGGAGTAGGTCTTCAATGTTGAACATACACACCAAGTGTAACTTATTACAAGCGTAAACCTCAACAGGGCAAGATATTCACTCAAGGAATTGCTCACAACAATAAGACTGTGGATGCAAACAAGAGATGATGGCACTGTGGAGCACAACAAAATGTACCTATAGTTTCTAATTTTATACAATTTTTTTTTTTTCACTCTTGGAATGATTCTAAATATGATGAGAAATGACCTATGTGCTGCCCTCAAAGAAACCTAGCTGTTATTAACAAATGCACCAGTAAACCATTCATGTACTACTGACAATAGGAATTAACAAGGATTAGATGGCCTATAGCCTACCACCGTTCCAGCAATATGGCCAATGCTAATATTCACAAAACAGCAGTTGACACATTTTTTGATATTAACCAGTCAGCCAACCATACAATTTCAAATGGAGAAGTAACCTACCACGAGGCAAGCAGCATGCTCCAGTCTGTTTGAAATATTGAACAATTCAGAAACTAGAAAGGCACTGCATGTAACATAACTAAGTGCAACACAGGAGGTGACATGCTCTCTGCATCTGAGTCCTACTATTGCATATACTGATTGCAAACAGCTCTTGTAAGAGTGTGGATTCACTGTAACTGTAATACTATCAGTACATGACATTTCGAGTAAAAGAAGGTCCAAAGCAACATGTTTCTGCCTATGTCTTGCAAGTGTTGGATGGCAAAATAAAAGGGTGTAGAATGTGACAACATCATAAGTACCAAACAAGTTATGCCGAATTAAGCTGAATTAATGGGCAAGCATCCAGTGGGAGACGCAAGATATTTTTCTAGTGTGAGCGTAAATGTAATAAGAATTTCAGTGTGAGCGTAAATGTAATATGGAAAGAGAGAAAAATAAAAGGGAAAAAAGTTGCACCCAAGACTTAAACTTGTGACCTCCAATAACATATTTTTATAAGTTACCACTTGAATTAGAGGTCTGAAGTATCTTTATTCTAGTAAAAATAATCTAAAAAGAAGAGATTATATACAAAAAGATTACAAATTATATATACTACTTATATATTTTATAAAATTCAGTCCGAGCGTTCGCCCACATGGTGTGTATGTGGGTCTGTCCCTACAAGCATTGCATTATCTACTAATTTGAATGCAACCTCCTTCTCCAATCAGCATCACGCATCCTGATTAAACTAAGCTGACAACCACTTTCGACCAAAAGCTTAAGCTGTTTAGTTCTTGGCTCTAACTTTCTATTCAAGTCCACTACTTTTCTTTTCACCTTCGATTTGAGACTACATTCAGACAAGAGCACCCAACATTTTCTTACTAAAAAGGTTCTATAACAAACTTTATCCTACTGATATAAGATTCATAAATTAAGTCAACAATAAAACCCTAACTTTGATAAAGAAACCAATTCCAAGCTCAGCAATCGATAAGAACTCAATGCATCAACAAGTAATCTTAATTTAAGAAAGAAAACACTTAATTTACCTCATAATTTTTCGTTCTTGATGAGATTGAGGAGAGATTCGTGCTGGAAACCGATCTGAGCCTCGTTTGAGAAGATGAACAGATTCTACCACTGAAATAGAGAAAATATTGTTGACATTGGAGCTTCACAATGTCTCTGAATGAGAGATGGCAGCTAAAGAGAGGATTTTGATGAATTGAGATTTTTTAGGGTTTTGGGGAGAGACGAGGGCCGTCGGGAGCCTCTGAAGCGGATTTTTCTTATTTTGGGTTCTTTTTGCAGATTGGTCCTCAGAAAATTGTCTTTTCAATTAAGGTTTCAAAGATATGCATCTCTAATAAATTTTATATTTTGATATTACTCTCAAACAAATTATAACTTAGACATTAGTTTCTAATAACATGAGATTCACTTGTTACGACTCCCTAATAAATTGTATCTGGTAGTCCCTAATAAATTATTGTTTGCATATTAGTCTTAACAATATGAGAGACCCGTTTGTTAAGAGTCCCTACGATTAAAAATCATTTCAAATATTAAAATATTCCATTAAAATTAACTAAAATTAAATACTAAACAAAAATCACCTTCTATCAACATCCGTGTATTCATTTTCTATAGGTGTCACTCAATGCTAGAGGATGACCTTTCGAGTCTCATGTCTGGATGCTCTCTCAAGCTAAATCAATAAGAAATTATTATTTTGAAATAATTTAGAAATTAATATTAAAATATAATTTTTTTTTAGGAACTTGTATTTTAATACTCATATTTTAATTCTAATCAGAGAATCTTAACAAGTGTTACTCATATTGTTAATCGTAGGGACTCTTAACAAGTGGGTCTCATACTGATAGGGACTAATATCCAAATAATAATTTGTTAGGAACTCTTAACAAGTGAGTGTCAGATTGTTAGGGACAAATAACAATTTATTACGGACTTTTAACAAATGAGTCTCATATTATTAAGTACTATTTCCAAATAACAATTTGTTAGGGACTAATATAAAAAAAAATAAAATTTGTTAGGGACTTATATCTTTAAAACCCTTCAATTAATTTGGAGAAAAATCTCAATTACAAATTTATTTTCGCGTCAGTCTCAAACCACGTCAGCATAAATTAATTCCTCTCAACCACTACTTATATTTTTAATTTTTGAAATCCCCCTTTATATAAATTGGCGAATGAAGCTAGTATGTAATTTGTTTTGGGCTCAAATTGTTAGTTCAGTTCAAGCCCATTATTTGACGGGGGTGCGTGGGTGTGAAAGAGATGGGCTAGAGTTCAATTCATCTAAAAGCCCATGATTGTTATATTCTATTTTCAACTTCAATTCCACTAAAGCCCATTATTATTGTATTTCTTTTTCGGTTCTGATAAATCGCTCGATGGGATCAATTTAATCCCATTGCAGCCCATTATTATTTATTTATTTTTCACATTTTTGTTGTTTTAGAGAAAATACTCAATTAAATATTTTGATAGTCGTTTTTTAAGTTAAGTCTATATTTGACAATATAAGTATAGTGGGATTATCTAAGCCAAAATAGTTTCTCTTCCCGATTGCTAGATGGTAGGAATGATTATGGAGTAGAGTTAGGCTCAAAGATCTCCCAACTCTGGCCTTCAGAAGTTTCAAGACTGAAAGTTTAAGGTTAAAAGTTTCAGCTTTGGAGTCGTGACTTATTTTAGATCTGGCTCATGATCTTATTCTTTTAGGGTTCATTTTATATCATATTTCAAAAAGAAAATAAAGTTTAACTTTTAATAAATTAAAAGGGGATCGATCAACATCATCTGAAGTTTAGAGTGAAAGTTGAAAGGCATGCACCCATGTTTTGGATCCCACTGCCCCCCACAGTGTCCCCCACTTACAAATTCCACACTATTTATACATTAACTCCAAATGCCAATTTGGAGCAAGAAAAACAATTGGGATGCAAACGGGGTATGATTAGGCCCACCTCATCAAGCTCGGTGAACAACATGTGTTCAACTTAGTGTCATCCTGGGTTAGCAGCCAGCCCTGCTGTTATAAAGCAGTGCCATCTGCTAGCCAGTAATCACACTGCCTAATTTCAAAAAGTGAAATCACATTTGGGGAGTCTCAGCTTGCCAAGCGCACCTTGACCCAACCCGAGATATCAAAACCCAAGTCCACCAGATCCACGACACAACCAAGAAGCCTACAAGCACCAACAACTTGAGAAATCAAATACATAAACTTTTATCATCAATAGAACAATTTGTCCATTTCTAGCTAGGTTTGATCTCTTCACAAAAGTTGATAGACGCAAGAAATAGATTTTGTGAAATTCTCTGAGTTTTTGGATCTTATGGAATTTATTCTCTACCACCAGCAGGGCAGCCAGCAGTTACTTCTAACTTCAAACTGCTGACAAAGAAAAAAAACAAACAAAGCATAGTGTAGTCCCATCGCTATCAATGTCCGCATGTGAACTCAAACCGTACAGCACTCAATTCTCACAAAATTCAATGACACAATTGCAATTTACGTAACAGCACCTCACTGTTTCCTCCCCCGTCTCTTCTCGTCCTTTTTCTTGCAAATTTTAAATTCCAAGCAGTACTTTTCTGCAAACACTGCACTCCATCAATGGTACTGAATTTATAGTAATATTTTTTGTGCAAAAAAGTCGAGGGCAGCAGCAGGTCCTTGAATAACGGGCGACAGCGACGGGTTACTCGGGGTCGGGTCGGGTCGCCATCACGAGGGAGAGCTGCCCGCGGATGGCAAAGGACGGGGTGGGCCCCGCTGCCCGCGGGCAGCTACATGCCAATCATAACGTAATCGAGTGCCAAATCATTAATTTTTCAAAAACAACCCTTCTCTGTAATTAATATTGTGATTTTGCTGCTTTGCGCTCATTGGCTCGCGGCTGCTTTCTGTCTCGGTTGCCGTGGGTTCTTAATGGACGGTTGGGATTTGATTCATTTTGATACGTTCTCTCTGCGCTTTTTCTCTCGTTTTTTTTAAAAGAAATTAATAATATTAATAATTAATGTGACTTGCTGTGTAGGAGCTGCAGAATATTACAAGTACCACTGAGGAGCGACTCCCGTGATTCTCGCTTACTTGGACGCGTTGAGATGGGACTGTTATTTGCTGTTTTTCGGAAAAGTGACTTCAGAACTGGATTTGACATTTTTTTTCCTGTTTATTTAAGATTTTAGACAGATTTATATGATTAATTTTTAGCAAAAAAATATCCTGAATAAAGAATTAGTCTTGATCACTTTCACTTGCACCTCATCGGACAGTATCTCAACCTATTTTAAAATCCTCCTAACTCATTCAAGATTATTGAGCCACCTAATTAAGACTTGATATAATTGGATCAAAACTCAAGACTTAAACTTGTGACCTTTAATAATATATTTTTATAAGTTATCACTTGAATTAGAGGTCTGAAGTATCTTTATTCTAATAAAAATAACTTAAAAAGAAGAAATAATATACAAAAAGATTATAAATTATATATATTACTTTATATATTTTATAAAATTCAGTGTGAGCGTTCGCCCGCATTGGTGTGTATGTGGGTCTGTCCCTACAAGCATTGCATTATCTACTAATTTGAATGCAGCCTCCTCCTCCAATCAGCTTCAACAAACATTTTCGACCAAAAACTAAAGCTGTTAGTTCTTGGCTCTAACTTTCTATTCAAGTCCACAACTTTTCTTTTCACCTTCGATTTGAGACTACACAGCATTTTCTTGCTAAAATGGTTCTATAACAAACTTTATCCTACTGATATAAGATTCATAAATTAAGTCAACAATAAAACCCTAACTTTGATCAAGAAACCAATTCCAAGCTCAGCAATCGACAAGAACTCAATGCATCAACAAGTAATCTTAATTTAAGAAAGAAAACACTTAATTTACCTCAAAATTTTTCGTTCTTGATGGGATTGAGGAGAGATTCGTGCTGGAAACCGATCTGAGCCTCGTTCGAGAAGATGAACAGATTTTACCACTGAAATAGAGAAAATATTGTTGACATTGGAGCTTCACAATGTCTCTGAATGAGAGATGGCAGCTAAAGAGAGGATTTTGATGAATTGAGATTTTTTACGGTTTTGTGGAGAGAGGGAAAGAGAAGTGAGCAGAGTAGCAGCAGTAGCCACTGGGGATTTTTGAGGAATTGGGGAGAGACGAGGGCCGTCGGGAGCAGCTGAAGCGGATTTTTCTTATTTTGGGTTCTTTTTGCAGATTGGCTCTCTCTTTTCAATTAAATTTTTAAGATATAAGTCCTTAATAAATTTTATATTTTGATGTTAGTTCCTAACAAATTGTAACTTAAACCTTAGTCCCTGATAACATGAGATCCACTAGGTAAGAGTCCTTAATAAATTGTTATCTGATAGTCCCTAATAAATTATTGTTTGGATATTAGTCTTAACAATACGAGAGATCCGCTTGTTAAGAGTCTCTATGATTAAAAATTATTCCAAATATTAAGAATATTCCGTTAAATTTAACTAAATTTAAATACTAGACAAACAAAAATAACCTTCTATCAACATCCGTCTTGGTTTTCTATGAATGTCACTCAATACTAGAGGATGACCTTTTGAGTCTCATGTCTGGACGCTCTCTCAAGCTAAATCAATAAGGAATTATTATTTTGAAACAATTTAGAAATTAATATTAAAATATAATTTTTTTAGGAACTTGTGTTTTAAAACTCATATTTTAATTCTAATCAGAGAATCTTAATAAGTGTTAGTCATATTGTTAATCGTAGGGACTCTTAACAAGTGGGTCTCATACTGTTAGGGACTAATATCCAAATAATAATTTGTTAGGAACTCTTAACAAGTGAGTGTCAGGTTGTTAGGGACAAATAATAATTTATTACGGACTCTTAACAAGTGAGTCTCATATTATTAGGCACTATTTCCAAATAACAATTTGTTAGGGACTAATATCAAAAAAATAAAATTTGTTAGGAACTTATATCTTTAAAACCCTTCAATTAATTTGGAGAAAAATCTCAATTACAAATTTATTTTCGCGTCAGTCTCAATCTACGACAGCATAAATTGATTCCTCTCAACCACCACTGCTTTATATTTTTAATTTCTCAAATCCCTCTTTATATAACGGAAAATTTTATATAAATCGGAGAATGAAGGTAGTATGTAGTTTGTTTTGGGCTCAACTTTTTAGTTCAGATCAAGCCCATTATTTGACGCGGGGTGCGCTAGTGTGAAAGAGATGGGCTAGAGTCCAATTCATCTAAAAGCCCATGATTGTTATATTCTGTTTTCAACTTCAATTCCACTAAAGCCCATTATTCTTGTATTTCTTTTTCGGTTCCGATAAATCGCTCGATGGGATCAATTTAATCCCATTGCAGCCCATTATTATTTATTTATTTTTCACATTTTTGTTGTTTTAGAGAAAATGCTCAATTAAATTTTTTGATAGTCGTTTTTTAAGTTAAGTCTATATTTGACAATATAAGTATAGTAGGATTATCTAAGCCAAAATAGTTTCTCTGTTCCCGATTGCTAGATGGTAGGAATGATTATGGATTAGAGTTAGGCTCAGAGATCTCCCAACTCTGGCCTTCAGAAGTTTCAAGACTGAAAGTTAAAGGTTAAAAGTTTCAGCTTTGGAGTCGTGACTTATTTTAGATCTGGCTCATAATCTTATTCTTTTAGGGTTCATTTTATATCATATTTCAAAAAGAAAATAAAGTTTAACTTTTAATAAATTAAAAGGGGAAAAAATAGGCTTTGGTCATTTTGATTTGTTTTTATGAAATGGTCGTGACTTGTTTGACCTAGTGTATGTCTTAAAAGATATTTCTTCTATACTACATTATGATATTTCTTCTTATACATTCTGTTAACACTTCTTTACACCTACGCCCTCAAGTCTCCAATCAAATGAAGCCTATTAGTTAAATATCTAACCTACTAGATATATTTTTGAAGAAAATAAATAGATTTAAAATGTCATTTTTATAAAATGCGATCTTAAAACCTTATATCAACTAATTACTATGCGTATCTTAATAAAAATAATAGGACTGACTCTATTTCCCATCAACTATTAAGAGGTTGGTGTCCCCGCGGGTGTCCCCTTGATAGGCCTGGGCCAGTTAGTGCTCCAAACTCCTTACGATCACAAGTTCAAATCCCGTCACCGGCGAACATCTTATTCTCCAACGTCGGCCACTGGGCAGGCCCCGGTTTGCTCCCTAGTGGTCCTCACTTCAAATCCGATGTCGGTGAGTTTAATTAGCATTAAAAAAATTAAATAATTAGAGATTGGTGATCAACAAACTTGGTTCAATTATCATCACCCTTCCGACATAGCCCACTTGTCACAGTAATTGGTGTCTCTCTAATACTATACACTTTTTCTGACTTGATCTACATGAGTAATTGACATGGACCTGGTCAAGCCTAAGGGATCGATCAACATCATCTGAAGTTTAGAGTGAAAGTTGAAAGGCATGCACCCCTGTTTTGGATCCCACTCCCCAACAATGTCCCCCACTTTCAAATTCCACACTATTTATGCATTAACTCAAAATGCCACTTGGATCAAGAAAAACAATTGGGGTATGATTGTGAAAAGCTACCTACAAAAATTTTTACTAACGAACTCACATGTGAATTAAATAAACCAAAGATAACATTATTTTAAGCTTATGTTATGCAATGACTCAAGTTTATCGTGATTTGTGCACTTAGAAGGAGGATCAGTTAAAAAATGGTAAGGCCGAAGGTCGAAACGAGCCCACCTCACCAAGCTCGGTGAGCAACATTTGGTTCAACTTAGGGGTGTTTGCTTGGAGACTTACATCCAAATTACAGCTATGGTATTTGTTTGGATTGTAATTCGTAAAAGACTTACGCAACTCAATTATCACTCACTTGCAACTCAATTACCACTCACTTACAGCCCACTTACAGTTAATTTTGTGGTCATGCAAATTTGTATTGTTTTTATGTTAATATTAATTTTTTTTAATATTTAGTATTTTAGTGATTAATTGTAATATTAAAAAATTTTAAATCACCAAATAGCTAATTTTGTGGTTAATTTTTCCACTTACGACTTACACATTACAACAATCAAACACCGTAAAACACAATACACTTTCCCACATACAACTTTATATTACTAACCAAACACCGTAAAACTTACATGCATATAACTCATTTACAAATGTAAAAGAATTTGCCAACTACGACTTACTAATTACGGCCAATTACGACAACCAAACAGATCCTTAGTGTCATCCTGAGAAAGCAGTCAGCCTTACAGTTATAAAGCAGTGCCATCTGTTAGCCAATAATCACACTGCCTAATTTCAAAAAGTGAAACCACATTCGGGGAGTCTCAGCTTGCCAAGCGCACCTTGACCCAACTCGGGATATCAAAACCCAAGTCCACCAGATCCACGACACAACCAGGAAGCCTACAAGCACCAACAAGTTGAGAAATCTGATACATAAACTTTTATTATCAATCGAACAATTTGTCCATTTCTAGATAGGTCTGATCTTCATAAAAAGTTAAGAGACGCTAGATTTTGTGAAATTCTCTGAGTTTCTGGATCTTATGAAATTTATTCTCTACCACCAGCAGGGCAGCCAGCAGTTACTTCAACTTCAAACTGCTGACAAAGAAAAAAACAAACAAAGCATCGTGTAGTCCCATCGCTATCAATATCCGCATGTGAACTCAAACCGTACAGTACTCAATTCTCCCAAAATTCAATGACACAATTGCAATTTACGTAACAACACCTCACTGTTCACTCCCCCGTCTCTTCTCGTCCTTTCCTTGCAAATTTTAAATTCCAAGCAGTACTTTTCTGCAAACACGGCACTCCATCAATATTACTTAATTTATAGTAATATTTTCTGTGCCAAAAAGTCGAGGGCAGCAGCTGGTCCTTGAATACCGGGCGACAGCGACGGGTTACTCGGGGTCGGGTCGGGTCGGGTCGCCATCACGAGGCCGAGAGCTGCCCGCGGATGGGAACGGACGGCATGGGCCCCGCTGCCCACGGGCAGCTAAATGCCAATCATAACGTAATCGAGTGCCAAATCATTAATTTTTCAAAACAAACCCTTCTCTTGTAATTAATATTGTGATTTTGCTGCTTTCCGCTCATTGGCTCGCAACTGTTTTCTGTCTCCGTTGCCCTGGGTTCTTAATGGACGGTTGGGATTTGATTCATTTTGATACGTTCTCTCTGCGCTTTTTCTCTCGTTTTTTTTTTAAAGAAATTAATAATATTAATAATTAATGTGATTTGCTGTGTAGGATATTACTAGTAGCACTGGGTAGCGTCTCCCGTGATTCTCTTTTACTTGAACGCGTTTCAGAGGGGACTGTTATTTGCTGTTTTCGGAAAAGTTGACTGCAGAAATGGATTTGACATTTTTTTTCCTATTTATTTAAGATTTTAGACAGATTTATATGATTAATTTTTAGCTAAAAAAATTCCCTGAATAAAGAATTAGTTTCATTGATTACTTTCACTTGCACCTCATCAGACAGTGGGCGTGTTTGTTTCGCCACAAAAACGTCGCA
This sequence comes from Agave tequilana, assembly GCA_038442645.1. Classification (NCBI taxonomy): domain Eukaryota; kingdom Viridiplantae; phylum Streptophyta; class Magnoliopsida; order Asparagales; family Asparagaceae; genus Agave; species Agave tequilana. The sequence continues at coordinate 65,152 of JAVJIF010012631.1, forward strand.
AAACGCAAGTCGTAAAACTTTTTTATCATTTTTCGTTGTTTGTTTCGCTGAAAAACATGTTGCAAAATGCAACTCTTCTTTTCCTACTTGCAGTTGGTACAGTTAAATTTGTGGTCATGTAAATCTCACTTTTACACTCATATTTTCCCACTTGTAGTTGCTACAGTTAATTTTGTGGTCATGTAACTCTCACTTGTAGTACACTTACAGTTCAAAATAGTTACTCGATAATCAATATATAATTTAATATTATTAAATATTTAACATTTTAAATAGTGTTCAATTTCTTATTTAATTATTTAATTATTTTATATTTTTAATCTTTAATTTTTATTATTGTTTTTAATATAGTTTTACTATTTAATATTTTACTATTTTAATTTAATATTTTTATTTAATACTTTATTATTTTGTTAATACTTATTCCATTTTTTATTATTTTATTTAGAGTTAATATTTTATTAATATAAAAATATTATACTTTAATATAAAATTACTATATATTTAATTATTTATTTTTTAATATAAAAAATTACTTTATTAATATCATAATATATCTTATTATTATATTAATATTTTATTATGTTAATATTGTAATAATAATTCAGTATAATAATACTATAATGATAATTTATTATTTAATTATAATTATATTTTACTTTGTTAATTTTATATTTCTATAATATTATAATAAAATTTATATTATAATAATTTTCAAGTATTTTTAATATTATAATATTATAACTACATTTTATTATTTTTGTAAGATTTTTTAATATTTATATTTTATTAGTATTCTTAAAATTTCATTAATGTTGTTTAGATTTTCTTAAAATTTTATATTATTTATTTAGTTACTATTTATACTAATATTTTATTAATATTATTGCTATAAATAAAATATTAAAATTATTAATTTTTATCTCAAATTTATTAATACAATTTAGTTTACAATAGTAGATTAATTTAATAGTATTTATAATATTTAAATCACTGCTACAGTTAATTTTGTGGTTAACTTTTTCACTTACACTTTTATATTACCAACCAAACACCGTAAAACACAATATACTTTACCATTTACACTTTCACTTTATCAACCAAACACCGTAAAACACAATATAGTTTTCCATTTACACTTCACTTTATCAACTAAACACCGTAAAACACAATATAATTTCTCTGCTACAGTTCACTTTTTCCATTCTCATTTTACGACTTACGACTTGCGACGTTTTGCAACGAAACAAACATGCCCAGTATCTCAATCTATTTTAAAATCCTCTTAGCCCACTCAAGATTATTGAGCCACCTAATTAAGACTTGATGTAATTGGGTCAAAATCCATATCCACACCATAATCTAATATTTTCTTTTTCTCATATCATCCCTTAATATCTTTCATAATTTCATCTTAATATTTGAAATCTTACATTTTCAAATTGACACCTTTGTCAAGAAGTTACTTCCGTACTTTCTCCCTTTACCTATATTCATGAGGACTGCTTTGAGGGCACTAGTGAGTAAGATCATAGAATATATATCGGACTTCATAATTATTTAATATTTTTAATCTAAATTAAGAAATTCTTGATGGGCGTCTCTATATACATAACTTTTATATATGTTATGTTCCGTCGAGACCATGAAGACCGTAGAGTATACATGTTTGTAATTCAAGTGGGTAAGACGGCGATTCGACCCAAATATTTGAGGCGTCGATTCCGAAATATGAGTTATTACAGGTGTTAATATGAAATTATAGAAATTGTTGAAAATCAAAAGAAAAACTTCAAATATTAGAAAATCCCAAATCTAGTTAAGTGAGAAAGCTGTGAAGGTTGATCAAATATCCCCCTACCAATATGCTCTCTAACATGTTTTGACCTGAACGAATCCCAAATTCTAAATGTTGCTGCACATACATTTTTTTTTGTGAAGAGATGCGTGCTGCACATACATACAGAACTGGGCTGTTTATTTTCACTTGCAAAATTGTAAGTGATAAAAGTTTTTGTAACTTTTCCAATTTTCTTTATTTGGCAAAGCTTTACAAATTGAATTGCAAAGGCAATTTGCAAAATCATGTGGGCCTCACATCCCACTTGCAAGTGGGTTGCAAAACCCACTTCTTTTTTGCAATTGATTATTTAATTTGTTAAAAAATTTAAAATTAGTTTAATAATTTTATTAATATTAAAATAATATATCAGTAATACTATATTAATTTTGTAATATTTTAGTATTTTAGTTGTAATTAATTTAGTTAATATTTTATTATTTTAAAGTTTAATAAATTTAATTAGTTTTATTCTTATTTTATTAGTATTTTAGATATTCCACTAATATTTATTTACTATAATAATATTTTATTAATATTATTCCTATAATTTTTTTACCAAATTTCTTAATATTTTATGGTTTTATTAATATAACAATATTATATTTTAATATAAATTGCTAAAAATATATTTAATTTTACTAATTTTATATAAATAATTACTTTATTAATATCTATAATATACTTTATCATTATATTAATATTTTTATTTTATTATTATATTAATATTATAATATAATATAATTTTAGTAATTTTATAATATTACATAAATACTATAACCAAATTTATTAATACATTTTAATTTTTTTATAGTAGAGTTAATTAATAGTATTTATAATATTTAAATCGCTGCTACAGTACATTTTGTGGTCCATTTTTTCATTTACATCTTTACATTATTAGCCAAACACTGTAAAACACAATATATTTTCTCTCTTATACTTTCATATTATCAATTAAATATTGTAAAATATAATATATATTTTTTGTTACAGTTTATTTTTTTATTTTCATTTCAAAACTTAGCACCTGCGGCCATTTAGAGCAAAACAAACATGTTCCGTCAAATTGCCTCCATTAACAGAAGTACCATTAACTCATTCTATTATTCATTGTTGACCCATTAGCCCAGATTGACAGGGTCACTAATAAATCTTGGTGGATACTTGTCGTTTGTCAAAGCAGACTGAAAGAGAGCGGAGAGAAATGTAGCGAGGGGGGCGTTGGGTGGGAGAGAGTGGTGAAAACAAGGGTGGCGCAGAGAGAGAGAGAGAGAGAGAGAGAGAGAGAGAGAGGTCACTTCACTCTCGAGAGAGCAAACGGGTTGACAGGATTTGACGACTTAAGCACAGCGGTTGTCAGTATGAAGACGACCGGAAGCTGACTCCTGATGTCTCCTTATAATAGTAACAACAAGCAACAAGCAACAGCGGCAGCAATGTGTGAGAGAGAGAATGAAAGCGAGTATATATGATGATGGAGTAATCATTCTTAAATAATTTGAAGCCCTACCCATGTTCTCTTCTTTGAAAAGCGGAGCTGACCGCTATGATCTCTCTCCCCCCACTCTCTGATCTGTCGCTTTGTGTCAGTGAGAGAGAGGAAAAGAATGGGAGGGAAGCATGAAGGCATGCTGCTGCTGTGCCTGGAAGCTAGCCCTGCAAAAAGGGTCCTTTTCTCATCTCATTTACATCAAAGGAATAGAAAAGATATCTTAAAGGGAAAGGTAAAAGAAGAAAGAAAAAGGATGCTTTTATTTCCTGCACCCCTCAAGTAAAAAACTGTTCTTTTTCTTCTTTTCTTCTGAATCATCCATGTGATTTCCAGGTCAGTAACAAAAGTAATATTTATCCCCCATGTTATTGTGAAGGTTAAATTGTTTAAAAACCAAAAAGTAACTAATTATAATATCAAAATCTCTAGGTTTTTCTTTCTTTATGCTAGTTAATTAAAGGACTTGAATTTGATACGTCACACAGAATCCACTTGTTACCGCCGCTAAGGGGGTACATGTTGTACGTAGATTACAATCAGACATCCAATTCTTGAAAACATTACATTTCCCATTTTTTTTAATAATTCGAATACTGTTGAAATAGATTTTTTCATATCTGCGTCAAGTCGTATCAGAGCTCGGACTTCCTGTATTGAAAGTGCTTGTTTGTGAGACACTGCCTTGATGTTATGCATATTGAGAAAAATATTTGTGATAGTATTATTGACACATTACTCAATATACCCGATAAGACTAAGGATGGAGTCAAAAGTAGACTGTATTTGGTTGAAATAAGTATAAGTGAGCAGTTAACACCTGAGCAGAAGGAAAAAAATACGTATTTACTGCCAGTATGTTATACTTGGTCTAGAAAGGAGAAGAAAGGATTTTTCCAGTGTCTTGCTGGAATTAAAGTCCCAAGCGGTTACTCTTCAAATATCCGAAGTCTCAAATCTATGAAAGATCTAAAGCTTATTACCTTGAAATCTCATGATTGTCATTGATGCAACAGTTGTTGCCGGTAGTTATACATTCTATACTTTTAAAACATATTCGCCATGCCATTACCCAACTATGCTTTTTCTTCAATGCAGTATGTAGCAGGGTAATTGACCCTAAAAAACTGGATGAGTTGCAGAAGAATATTATGGTTACATTGTGTTAGCTTAAGATATATTTTTCACCTTCATTTTTTGATATCATGGTGTATCTATTTGGTCAATTGGTTAGAGTGATTAAACTATGTGGTCTGATCTTCTTAAGATGGATGTATCCATTTGAGCGATATGAAACTATTAAAAGAGTATATGAAGAATCATAATTGACTTGGAGGATTCACTATTGAATGTTACATATATGAAAAGGCGATTGAATTCTGCAGTGAATACTTAACCAATATTGAATCCATAAGACTTTCTAAGTCTCACTTTATTAAGAGAAAAGATGATAATAATAAAATTGAGCAATCAATGGTTCCTATCAGTCGAGGCTTATTGTGTTAAGCACATATATTTATCTTGAATAACAATGATGAAGTATATAAAAGAGCATAGTGACTATATAAGGTGTATCAATCCAACTAATCAAGGAGGGAGAAGTGGGTAGTAAATGAACATAATAAATTGTTCATTAATTCGTTCAAAAATTGAATTGATGTTCAATTAACAAATTTATCAAATTATATTTCTAATACTTTGAGATAGCGCATGAATCTCACACGATTGTGTCCATCTTATCATAGGTATTTTATAAACAATTACTGTTTTTACACAAAGCACACGATAATAAGTGTACCGTACAAAATAGTGGTTTGACTTTAGTGGCTCAATCAATGCATATTTTCAGTTTCAAAGACAAAAATTCAGTATTTGAAAGCATGTTATACTATGGAGTGATCCAAGACATATGAGAGTTAGATTACACAACATTTCGTGTTCCTGTGTTCTGATGTAAGTGGTGGAGAATAACCATGGCATGAAAGTAAAAAAAATCAGGATTCATTCTAGTTGATTTTAATAGAGTTGGTTATAAAGAGAACACATTCATATTGGCATCACAAGTAAAACAATTTTTTTACATCACAGATCCTATCGATAAAAAAAATGGTCCATTGTTCTCTTGACAAAGCCAAAAAATACTAATGATGGCGATGATAAGAAAAATACTGAAGATAACATTGATGAGGTTCCTTCCTTTTCTATTGGATTAACAAACGATAATAATATTTGTGGGAGAGAGGAGATAGAGGAGCAGAGGAAGTTAGCTGTTCGGAAGGTAGGAATGTACTAATATTCAGAGAGAGGGTTTAGAATCAACCTTCGATGTTCTTATGTGATGTTCAAAAACTCGAAAATGTATTCACAATTTTTCTTTACTCCTTTCGAATCACCGTAGTAGTATAAGCTATTACGGGTCGATCCTCAGGGAGAGCTTGCGATAGAAGCTTTACGGTTTCGAGATTGAGTTTTGAAGAAGGAAAATGAAAGTTCTTCTATATTCAAGAAAAACAAAATGACATGGAAAATAGAGAAAAAATTCTTTGTGGATTTTCTTTGCATAAAAAGGAAAAGGATGGAAGGAAAATGAAATGAACTTGGAAAACTTTACTAGCTTGAAAAGAAAACTTTGAGAAGGGAAACTTTGAAAAGACTTTTAGAGAGAAAAAATCATGACTAGCTAACCCTTCTAATTTACTAACTTACTAATCTCATAAGGTGATGCATGCCTCATGTTGATTCATCGGCAAAGGTTTGTCTTGCTTGTTTGGTCAAAATACTTTCCCATGTAGAGGATGAGTGATCTTCTCGGCTTGTCTTGTAGCCTCATTGATTCATCGGCTCCCGAGATAGATTTTCAATGGTGGAATCAAGGAGTGTCACTCAAGGTAATACTAAGGAAGAAGATACAAGATTCATTAGTCATTCAAAGCCATACTCGAGCTAGCATTGAAATAAGAAAATTGTACAACAAATAGCATAGTTAGGTGCTCCATCTCCATGTTCCATCAAGGCACTTGTTCTAAAGACAAGGCTCTAAATGAGGCTCACATGAATCATATGGAATGAAAACAAGCATTTGCCAAGAATTAAAGTAACACATCTTCATTGGGGATACTAGAGACTTGAAATTACAAGATCACAATAAAGCATCCAATGAATCACATGAATTAGCAATCACCCAAGAGTTAGAAGTTAGTAAAGTTAGTGGTTAGCTAGTCATGTTAGAGAGTTAGCTAGACATTGAAATGAAAGGAACACAACAATTCATGGTAGAATAAAATGCAATGGTAATTAAAACTTGAAGAAAGTAAAGCACAAGAAAGTAAAGCACTAGAATTAGTAAAGATGAGAAGAAAGATGGATCAATCCTTGCATTCAAGTTGTCACCACTTCAATTACAAGATCTCACACACTCTCTCTCTTTGCAGAATTCTAGAAGGAGAAAGAAGATTATAAGAGCAGTAAAGAAAGTTAGAGAAAATCCCTTACAATTCTCTCAAAAATACAAGCTCTTCTCTCCTTTTTTCTCCTCTTCTTTTTCGCAGAGGCCCTAGGGATCTATTTATAGGCTCCAGAGGATGAGGCCCTCAAATCTCAGCCGTGGGATTAAACGCTGGCTCAACGGCCAGATTCTTGCCGCGGATCCGCGGCCAGAGCCGCGTTTCCGCGGCAGAATCTTGGCCGTTGCGCCAACGATTTCTGTTGCCATTCTGTTACGGTCCGTATGCCTCGCTGGATCTTCTAGAAAGGTGGGGATATTCGTGGGCGATTCCAGACCTGGGCTTCTCTTTTGGGCTTTTTCTTTTGGCTTTTTAATTAATCCCATTAATTCCTTGAAAATTCCTTGATTATGGGCCTTCATCTCCATTAATGGTGGACCTGAAAAATTAGAGAGAAAAGCAATAAAAACCTTATTTTTATTTACATAAAGCATGATATGAAAGTGAAAAATGATGCAAAAAATGAACTCCAATCACACCCTCATACCTAGCTTTTGCTCGTCCCCGAGCAAAAAGAAAAAGAGAAAAAATCCTAGCTAAATTATTAAACCACTTTCGTAGGTGTCACGATTGCACTGAGCATGTGCAACAAGCCGTTAAACCTCTAGGTTACCCTAGAGGAGGAGTGTTGTCTCCTGAGGGTTTTCAGCGGATTGCACCCACAAAATCCAAGAAAAAATTTATGATCCATATTTTTAAAGAATTTTCCTTGATCTATAGGTTTCGGGTTACCCTAAACTTGTCAATCTTTTTATAAGCGTCTATTTAGAGTTTTGTCTTCAACTTAGGTTAAATTTTTAAGGAATAGAGCGAAGACCGGATTTTGCATCAAATCTAGTATATATACATCTATAAATATGAAGGATTTTTCTTAGACTAAAGTTCATTTATTTACTAATATATACAATTTTATTTATTTATTTATTTACACCTCCTTAACTTCCTTAGGCTTTCTAATTTACCCATGTAACGAGCCTCTTACCGATGACTCCTAAACCAGTCGGTCTTAGGGAACCAGATGAAGATACATCCTTAAGGTTCAAGGACTCAAGTAAACTAGGCCACGAATACTAAGGACTTAACCACCTTTAGGCGTGACTGGCCATGCTTCTTAAGGCACAGCTAACCAGCTTAATTAGTGGCTAAGTAATTATTTTATTTATTTATTTATATTTATATATTTTTATTATATATATGTGTAAATAGAATCACTAAGTCTTTGATTAATCCCTCAATATTTTTAATGTATATATGCTAAGGAAAGAATTAAAATCTAGCTATCTTTTTTATCCTTTTTTACTTAACTTAAAAATCCAACAAAACTCCTCTTTTCTACTTATATTAAGAAATCTTAGTTTAGAGTTTCCTTAATTCCTAAAATCAAGTTTGATTCTTTAAACATGGATCAAAATTTCCTCATCATTTTTTTAAAGAAAATGAAAAATCTATAAAAAGAAAATGAAAAATTTAAAAAGAAAATAAAATAAAAAATCCTAAAAAGAAAATAAAAATCCTAAGTTAGTACCTACCCCCCCATACCTATCTCATGCATTGTCCCCAATGTATGCAAGATAAAATATGCATGAAATAGGTAAAGGAACAGAGTCACCCTTGTCGTCGTTTTGGACCAGTGGTGGTGCTGGGTCCAGCTGACTGTGAACGCTGAAGACCGGCCTCAATACGGTCTAATCTAGATGTTTGCTCCTCCACTTGTTTTCTCAGCCGAACTTGTCCCCGAAAAATTTTCTTCATGCCCCGCCAAATGGTGGACATGAATGCACGTGAGTCTTAGGGGGGTCCTAGTGCCAAAATGCCGGTTCATCTTCTTCCGCTAGACTTTCCTCAGAAGAGGACTCCACTGGCACATCCTCAGACTGGACACTAGGGGTCCAGACAGCATGTAAACAACTATTATAGGCACTAGTGGCCCTCTCGTGTGCTACGAACACCCGGTCATATGCGTCAAATGTTTGAATGGTAGGAAAGTCCTACATAGACAAGTAATCAGAATGGGGTGTGAATGTTTAGCACCACGGGTGCGTGAGGAGTTGGCAATGATAGAATGGAAGATGGTCTTGTTGATGCAGACCGTGTGCTGCCGGGTCATGAGGTCGTGAATTATTTGTAGTACGGGCCTGTTGAAAGAAGTGGTGTGGTCCAGTCCCAGAATATTGCGTTGGATCCATCGACCAACGCAATGCACATTACGGAAAGTGGTACTGGCTTTGAGCCCTCGGTCTTGTTCTGTGCAGCGGGCCCCCATAATGGACATGTTATCAATAAGAGGAAGGGGGTCGCTGTGTTGTGGGTAACAGGGGACGTGAGTGAGTTCCTCAAGTAGAGGAAGTGTGAAGAAAATGTCACCTAGGGGCATATGAACCGTGAATTGGTACGTGTCGAAATTTACCGAAGCATGATCAATGGAAGTGTAAAATGATTTCACTAATTCAAGACAATAAAATGCATCATGATCGAAATTATCATACACAAGAGAATACCAATCCCAATCACGGATTCTATCGATAAAAATATGCCCATACCCATTGTTATCACTAAAAATTCTGGAATAATTTTTCTCTGCAAATAAAGATGGTGCCATGCTAAGGATGTAGAACAACACAAGAGATCGGATGATTAGAATGCAAACCACCCCCGGAATACGTGGGGGAAACAAGATCCGAATTGCAGAGGGCACACGACAGAGAAATCAGATGATCGGCCACTGGATCGGCCAAGAGCAGGGAACAACGACTGCAACAGACCTTGGCGGCGCACCAGGGAAGAGGATATAGCCACGGATCTGCGGCTTTTCCAGAGAAAACGCGGCAGAAAGGAGGGGTCTATGGAGGAGAAAAATTTGAGGAGCGGCGCTCGAGTGGGTTGTTTTAGATCTGAGATGAGATTTAGGGTGAGGGGAGAGACTCAGGGTTAGATGGTATTTATAGGAGGCTGAAAGAGTTGAATTCCCAAAATTACCCTAGGTTGAATTAGATATTTACAACCCTAGGGTGATTCAAAAGGGATTCATGAAGAGAGGGAACTCTTGGTGCCATTTAGTACCAAAGTTCACTTATTTGAAGTTATTACTTTTTTGTTATTTTTTTCTTTTATCATTTTTTTTATTTTTATTATATACAAAAGGGGTCCAAAAGGATATGCAGGGAAAACAGGGAGAATGTACAAGTGAAATGGTCACATATAGACTGGGTCACAAAGACCCAGTTCATGAACATCTTGTGACACAAACTCAGTGGTAAAAAATGGCTTCAAGCATTGACCGTTCACAGTGAAAGTATTGTCATTTTTTAGATCAAGAATTTCAATGGCACCATGTGAGAAGACTTTTTGCACAATGTATGGTCCTGACCACCTGGTTTTCAATTTATCAGGGAAGAGGTGGAGTTTTGAGTTGTACAACAGAACCTTTTGTCCTGAGACAAAAATTTTCCAGTGAATTAATTTATCATGAAAGAGCTTGGTTCTGTGTTTTGCTATCTGAGCATTGTCATATGCCTCATTTCTTAGCTCTTCTAGCTCTGATATTTGCAATTTCCTCAAGGCACCGGCTTTATCCAAATCCAAGTTCAGCTGCTTTATAGCCCACATAGCCCGGTGTTCCAACTCCACAGGCAAGTGGCAAGGTTTTCCAAATACAACTCGATATGGAGATATACCGAGGACAGTCTTGTAAGCGGTCGTGTATGCCCATAAGGCATCAGTGAGTTTGATGGACCAATCTTTACAGTTCTGTCCAACGGTTTTCTCCAATATGAGTTTTATTTGTCTATTAGTGACTTCCACTTGCCCATTAGTCTGAGGATGGTATGCCGTGGATAATTGTGAGAAATAGCGTATTTGCGCATTAGGGCTTTAAAAGCCCGATTGCAGAAATGACTCCCATTGTCACTGATTATCGCATGGGGGGCTCCGAAGCGAGAAATGATATTTTCTCGTAAAAACTTGATGACAACTTGGTTGTCATTCGTCCTTGTTGGAACTGCTTCAGTCCATTTGAAAACATAATCTACAGCTACCAAAATATATTGGTTGCCATAGGACAGAGGAAAGGGTCCCATAAAGTCGATGCCCCACAGATCAGAAATTTCGACCTCCAAGATGGGTGTAAGGGGCATCATGTCTTTTCGCGTAATTCGACCCGTCATTTGATACCTGTCACATAGCTTGCAGAAAGTATATGCATCCTTAAACAGAGTGGGCCAGTAAAATCCACTCTGAAGTACTTTCTCAGCAGTTTTTCGTGGACCAAAATGTCCACCGCAAGCTAGCTTGTGACAGAATGTCAAGACACTCTGATGTTCCTCCTCAGGAAGACACCTTCGTATTATCTGGTCAGGACAATATTTGAATAGATACGGCTCATCCCAAAAGAAGAACCACATTTGACTCATGAAACGGTGTTTGTCCTGACCTGACCAATTGGAAGGTGTTCGCCCGGTTGTAAGGTAATTCGCTATGTCAGCATACAGGGCTCTCCACACATTATAAAAATGTGCTCGTCAGGGAAATCATCATTTATGGGTATTTTTTCCTTTGGTGCATTGGGGATTCTTGACAAGTGATCAGCTACCACATTCTCAACGCCCTTTTTATCCTTGATTTCCAGATCAAACTCTTGCAAAAGAAGTATCCATCTAATAAGTCTTGCCTTTGCATCCTTCTTTTGCATTAAGTATTTTAGGGCGGAGTGATCGGTGAAAATAGTCGTCCTGGACCCTAGCAGGTATTGGCGAAATTTTTTCAACGCAAACACAACAGCTAAAAATTCCTTTTCAGTAGTTGTATAATTGAGTTGGGCTTCATTCAGCGTTCTGCTAGCATAGTAGATTACGTGTTGCCTAGTATCAATACGCTGCCCTAGAACAGCGCCGATAGCAAAATCCGAGGCATCACACATAATCTCGAAAGGCTTGGTCCAATCAGGTGCAGAAATGATAGGTGCTAAGACAAGTCTACACTTAAGCTCCTCTCAGGCTTGTTGACATTCTTCATCGAATTTAAAGGGCATATCTTTTCCTAAGAGATTTGTCAAAGGTCTAGCAATTTTGCTAAACCCTTGAATGAATCGTCTATAGAAGCCGACGTGCCCTAAAAATGATCTAATGTCTTTTAAGCATGTTGGCTCAGGGAGCTTTGTTATAACTTTCACTTTAGACTTGTCAACCTCAATTCCTTTATGTGAAACTTCGTGCCCAAGAATGATACTTTACTTGACTATAAAGTGACACTTCTCCCAGTTAAGTGTCAAGTTTTTCTCCATGCAGCGTTGTAGAACTAGCTTAAGATGGTACAAGCATTGTTCAAAGGAATCACCATAAATTGAAAAATCATCCATGAAAATCTCCAAGAATTTCTCCACCATGTCTGAAAAAAGGCTCAGCATGCAACGTTGAAACGTTGCGGGAGCATTGCATAGACCGAAGGGCATTCTTCGGTATGTAAATGTTCCAAAGGGACAGGTGAAGGTGGTTTTGTCTTGATCCTCGGGGGCGATGGGGATTTGATTATATCCTGAATATCCATCCAGGAAACAGTAGTACTCATGTCCCGCTAATCTCTCAAGCATTTGGTCAACGAACGGAAGGGGAAAGTGGTATTTACGTGTGGCAGTGTTCAACTTTCGGTAATCAATACAAACTCGAATCTTCGTTGGAAGACGTGTTTGTACCAATTCTTTCTTCTCATTTTCTACCACAGTAAATCCTGCCTTCTTTGGCACAGCATGAACTGGACTTACCCATTGGCTATCAGATATGGGATAGATAATCCCATTGTCTAGCAGCTTCAAGATCTCAGCTCTAACAGCTGTTTGGTACGGAGAAGAGACGTTCGGTGTAAAATTTCCTTTAATCAATTGAAAGATTACAACAAACTTATACTCCGACTACAAGGGAGGGGAGATGCTGAGTCTTGGATCCCCCCTTTGTTTAGTGCTGGGTTCTTCAGGTGGCGATGAAAAGTGAATCTTGTTTTTCGTTGACCGGGTGAACGTCGAAAACTTTTGGGGATCTTCTCTTCGGACGGCGGACGGAGTAACGCAGCTCTGTCGGCCAGAAATCTCAAAGAGATTGTAGGCAGCAAGTTGTTTGAAAGGTTGGACTCTCTTTCCTCCTCTTTGGAAGCTCTAAAGCCAAGCTCTTTTCTCTTAGGGTTCTTCTCTCCGAAAATCCGACCCCTTCTCCATAGCAACGGGGCTATTTATAGGGGGTTTAGGGGCGTACGTGCCTCCTAAAAACACTCCATAATGGGGGCTAACTTTGCCCGTTATCTGGGCCGTGATTGGCTCCAAAACTGGGACGATTACAACTGAGGCGCGGGTTTCGACCCACGCGCCTTGGAGCTGCTGAGACGCGGGTTTCGACCCTCGCGCCTTGGTGCGGCTGAGACGCGGGTTTCGACCCACGCGCCTTGGTGTGGCAGAGACACGGGTTTCGACCCTCGCGCCTTGGTGCGGCTGAGACGCGGGTTTCGACCCTCGCGCCTTGGTACGGCTGAGACGCGGGTTTCGACCCTCGCGCCTTGGTGTGGCAGAGACGCGGGTTTCGATCCACGCGCCTTGGTGCGGCAGTGCTGGCTGAGGCTAGCCCTGCGTCTGGAGTTTGGGACTCTGCTTTTGACGACTTGTCTTTAATAATTTTTAGATAGCCTACAGAACCCCCTCCAAAGTTTTCGATATTTCGCGGTTGGCTGGACGGATTTCGAAATACTTTGGACTTTAGCTGAATTCGCCCTTCTCGTGGTTGGACTGACAATGCTCTGAGCTTGATCTTGTCTGGACTATGGTCTTCGTGAGTGTACTGTGGAACTCTTTGAAGCCGCCAAAACTGATCGCGTGGAGTGTCTAGATACACAGTCTAAACCTCCCCGATGCTTTAAGTTTGTCGTTGGTGTATTTTAAACCAGAGGGGGGGCAGTCATCTGCTTGTGCCAGTGTGCTTTTAAACTGAATTGCAGAAGCAAGGACTACGCGCCAGTTCTGTGGACGCAGTGATGACAACGCGACTGTTACTGCATGAGGCAGACGCGATTTTGGCTGAGTTGAAAGGGTGCGTCCATCGAAGGGACGCATCTTTAGAGATGAAGACGCGACTCTTGGATGCGAATCCGTGTCGTGAGTATGCTGCCATGTGTCCCGTAGAATTGAGGGGACATCTACTTTTTTGGCGTGCGAACTTCACGCTGCATTTAATACGCTGTCCACGCGTTAGGCGGTAATTGGGCGTCGAGCCAAGCGCCGCGTATCTTTGCGAATCACTGTGCCTATAAAAGGCAACAGTCTTTCAAGAGTTATCATTAGACTCTCCTTCGTCTTCGTGTGCATCCGTTAGGGTTTTGAGAAAGGAGCTTCCTTTGTCCTCTTTTCCTTCATCTAACATTAGATCTTTGATCGCAATGGCACCAAAGACCAAGCAAACTGCTTCATCTTCACCGGCGGTCGTCGCTGAGACTCAAAGGGGCGGTTCCTCCATGCAGGAAGCCCCTATTTCAGGTATAAAGCCATCGGGCTTGATTCCCACCATTAAAAGGGTTTATAGAGTTCTTCTGAACTCTTGAACTTCTCTTTTAAAATTGACCCGCCAGCGCGGGCTCGAGCCCATGTTTGATCTTCAGACGCGGTCTTTGAGTTGATAAACGAAGCGCAGGTTTGATCTGCTTGAAACTGCGTCTGCTTGTTGAACACAGGGCCCCAGTAAGCCTTGCGTTTCGGATTCAACACTTAGAATGTTTCTAAGTATGAAAGATTCGGACGCAGATTTCTTATGACTCTTGCGTCTTTGTGAAATCAGACGCTGGTCTTCATGAATCTTGCGTCTGAGTCCAAGTACTTAGAGATTTTTCATAAGTCTTGGATTTTTAAAACGTGGGCTTCAGGCTAGCCTCGCGATCTTCGGGTCTGGACGCAGATTTTGATGATTGCTGCATCTGAGTTTACTTCTGCGTTTGAGTTGTGGACACTTGATCATTTCCTTTCAGATCTCTGATCAAATATCGTTTCCTTTTTGTAGTGCGATATTCCGCTGATCCTCTCTCCAAGAAGTGTCACTTCGGGCACGTAGGTGGTGCTGACCGCAACTTAACCTTTGTGTTACAAAGGACTGCTCCTGTGACTGCTGATAAGCCGAAGGGGCGAAGGGAGAGGCTCTCCAAAGTCGACATGGCGACACTCCGGGAACTTATGACTGACGCAGAATTTAAGACGGACTCGCGCATTCCATTGAAGAAACCCGTCTTTTTCTTTGGCGACAATATTGGTGAGGGTGGTTACGTCTTGCATGATGGCGACTACAAGTGGCTTCGCCAGATAGGGGATAGGAAATTCTTTCTTCCAAGTATGGAGAGAATGTATCCCCTATCCTACCTTCAGCACATGTCTGTCCCTCGGGCAATGGAATGGGATCTTTCCCGATCTGTTCCCAGTGTCTCTCTTGGCATACTGGGCGCCAGGAAGGTGCACTCGGGTGGACACGGGAGGGAGATCTTTGGTCTGTTTCCTGGATTATTCAGGTCCGATTACCCAGTAGGAGAAACCCCTCAGCTCAGCACTACCTTTATTAACCAATTCATGAAGGTAGGGGTGATTTTCCCACTGACTTCCGCCCGCTCAGGTGGGTTCATTCCACTGACAGGTACTGGTGGGGCAAGATGGTGAGTTTTGTCCTCACTGAACTTGGAGGTCTGTTGGACCAGGTGGGACTGTACCAAGCGGTCAGGGCTGTGCAATATGGCATCCCACAGAATTCTCAAAATTTCTTTGGGATCCTGGAGCACTACGACCCTTGTACGGGGACGTTCTTCACCCCGGTTGGAGAAATGGGGGCTTGCCCTGCATGAATTATATGAAGTCTCGGGGCTGGTAATGGGAGATGCTCCTTATGAGGAATACGTCCCCACCTCTGAGGAGCTTCATCTCTTGAAGAAAGAGTGCCCTCGTATATATGAGACCTACTGGGAGATGCTGTGTCATTTCCACATCTGCGGCCAAATAACTTCCTGGAGGGCTAGGGGAGTTAAGCAGCTATCTTGGGCGAGCTACTTGTTTAATGGCATCACTGAGAAAGACCACTCAGTGACCAGTCTGGCTCCCAGCTCTGACGAAGAAATCGCCGAGAGGATCGACGCCTCTGTGAGTTCTTATACCACAGAGTCGAACGAAGACACTTTCAAACCTGACACGATTTTCGAAAGTTTCCATCACCAGGCCCAGATTCCCATTTCTAACCGGGCATTGCTGGCGGGTTTCCTCATGCTGTGGTTGAAGCGCTGTGTAGTGCCGACACTGCCGCATGAGGTGATTGTTGCCGACGTGGTGTATCCGGCGGTGCTGCTGGCCTATGGTAGGTCCATAGCTCTCCTTCCGGCAGTGGTGGCCAGTATCCAAAGCGGGTTGCGGGCCCTGACTCAGAGCCTGTGCAGGGTGGAGGTCATCGTCGACTCTCAAGGTAAACCGGAGGTCGATTCAGAAGGAAGGCCGAGAGTGAAGACCCCTAACCCTCGGATCGAGCTTCCTTAACGTACTTAATGGCTTGGTACGTGATGCACTGCCCCTCACTGATGATGCCAGTGTCCCGATGCGAGGGGTTTGTCCCTTTCGTGCAACGGCTAGAGAGTTCGAGCTGGTGCAACAACTATATGTTCTACGTCCGGAAATGTATTCTGAACGCTTCAAATTATCATCTCAACCGTTGCTTCCCCGAGATTACAGATGCTGCTTATGGGGATAAGTTCGCCGACATTGTGGGTCCGGACGACTTCACAAGGCTGCCATCGGGAGTCTTCTGGTGGCTCATCAATATCCGGCCCGGGTATCTGCTCTTTCGGCAGGGGAACTCGTGCACGATCGAGCCTTATATGCCGAATCGTTTTGCCCGACAGTTCGGCTATGACCAACTATATGTCGGTAACCCTAACGCTCAGCTTGCCTTCAGTGGAAATCTGTTTGAAGGTGCTCGGGCTTGGTATTACAGCGTAGCTGGGGGACACAGGCTCTTTTCCGTTTACTTCATAAGACGCCGAACTGCTATGCAAGCCTTAGCTTCTGCACCTGGTATTTCTAGGCTAGCAAGATGCCTGGCTACTCAATGGAGCGTTCATGCATTAAAAGCATTAATGCGTCTTATGAAGAGAAGGTGGCGTCCAACAAGCGCTCGCGAGGCCTTGATGAATATTAGGCGGCTCAGAGGGAGGCCAGAGGGGAGTCGAGAGCAGTAGTACCCAGGGAGCAGTCTGCCAGAAAGTGTCGACAGGCGGTGCAAAAACGTCCTCATGGCATTACTCTCCAAGCTGAGCCTTCTTCTACTTCCACGGCTGAGCCTACCCCGAAGAAGGCCAGGAAAGACTTGGCGGCTGAAGAAACCGTCCCCTCCGGCATCAAAGAGCAGAGGGAAGAAGAGAAGGAGGAAGATGATGCCCCCTTGTTCGTACTCATGGATTGCGCAGCAAGGGCCCCGTAATTTTAGAAGAAGGGAAGCTTACTGATGAGCTCGTGACAATTAATGAGGCTGAGCAACTTGAGGCTGACCTGGTAGGAAGGAGTGATGTTGAAATTCCAGGGGTCTCAACTCAACCAGGGCCTTCTTCGGCTTATGATAGGAGAGATGAGGCACAACAGCCTGGGTCTCCTGTCGTATTGAAGCCCAGCTTGAGGGTAGCTGATCCCAGCCCTACTACTGGGGTATTTGGTGGCAAGGCCTCAATTACCGACGCTTCTCGTGTTGAACTATCGTCTTCATCGTCTGGAGAGGACGAATATGATTCAGGCGATGAAGTCGATTTTGGCGATGAACCCGCTCTTCCAGATCCGAGCAAATTCTCACATATCTCGGAGGAAGAAATATACGGGTGTGATCCGGTGATGGCATTATCACAAGCGGCAACTGCTCCTGTAGAAGGTACTCTTATTGTCTTATTGACCCAGTTTCCCTTTTTAACTAGGGAACAGGTTCTAACGTTTTCCCTTTATGCTGTAGGGTTGGCCGCGGACAGCGAGGCTGCGACTTCCTCCCATATCGAGGAGATGATACAGGAGTTGGCCCAGCAGGAGGGTGTTGAGGCTGCTGCTGAGATGCCTCAAAAGAGGGCAATTATTGAGGTCGGGGAGGCCTCAACCTTGCAAGATTTGCCCAGGGATCTGCCGTCTTCGGATCCTCGGCTTGGTAAGGAAATATTGACGCTTTGAATATTTTCCTTTTATTGTCATGACTGACGTTCTGGTGCTTTGCAGAGAGTGCTGAGGAAGCTCAGGTAGAGGACTTGGCAGTCAGCGTCGAGCCCGCAGGCAATGCAATCCAACTTTCGACCGAGGGTTCCGAAGAAGTCAGGTTCGCTGCTGCTCCAGTCGCCATGGAGGCTGCTACGACAGTGACTGCGCCAAACGTATCTGTGACCATCTTGGTTTCTGCCGCACCTGTTGTTGATCCTACTCCTGCACGGGATGAGTTAATTCCCATCCCTCGCCCTGTGATAGAAAGGGGATCTGGGAGCACATCAGCGGAATTCTCCTCGGCCGGAGATATCATGGAAGAACTGACACGTCAAATGGTGCGGCAGTTCTTTACTTCCATGCGATCGTGTATTGATCTCATCCTCTCTGGGGGCAGTTCTTTTGAATTTGCCCGAATGCTTCTTGAGAATTTGATCGAGAACATTGGTCATACTGGAGGTCCTTCACAGGCTAGGGCGTGTCTGCTGCTGGTGGAGCAGTTGGGGAGTGATTTGAAAGAGCTTAAATCTTTGGAGGACGCCGACTCAGTTCACGAGGCCCGGGCAACCTTGACTAGGCTTCTCGCTGCTCAAGAACAGGAGCGGAAGGAGATGGAGGAACAAATAGCCGAAGAGATTCACCATCTTCAACATTTCAGGCGGACCATCAAAAGCTGATTGGCGATTCAAGGGAATCTGAACTCGTCATGCAGAGCGCAGAGCAGGTTATCATCAGTGCTCGGGCTACCATAGCCAAAGCAGAAGCCTTGATTGCAATCAATGAGCAGAAGCTTGCCACTACCAGGAAGAAGCTGGAAGGGCTGGAGGCTGCCAAGATGCAGGTTAAAGAATACCTCTCCACTCACTCCTCTAGGTTGGAATTCCTACGAGCGCAGCTGGCTGCGAGGAGATTTTTGTCCGAGGAGGAGTTGCGGGTCCAGGCTCTCATGGAGGCTGAGAAAGTACGTCAGCACGAGATTCATCGCCTCCGAGAACAAATCCGTTCTTTGGCTAATCAAGACTGTTAGCCTCCCCCCCTTTTTTTTAGGGACAACACACTCAATTCATCAAGAGTGTTTGTATCACTTTTATCATTTTTGGCTCAAATAATAAAAGTCTCTTAAAATTTTGCTCCATCTTCATTGTCCCACTGTAGATGAATCTAATTTCTTAGCAGCAGTCTTTGGCTGTGATCCTTGATTGGCTGTGAATAATGAACTTAGGTAGAACTAAGTTTTTGGGAGGAACGCGGCTCTGATTTATAGGGAGACGCGGTCCTGAGAAACGCGACTCTGACCTGTCCATTGAGACGCGGTTCCAGTTGGCGCGAAGGACGCAGCTTCGGGTGCGGCTCCCTAGCCGCAGCCCTTAACTCTGCCCAAGTGCAGAATTCAGGATGTCGTGAGGACGCGGTCTTATGCTCGTCCAAACTGACGCATAGATATGAGGACGCGGCAGTGGGTCCTTGACCTGGTGCAAACTCAAATTATATTAAGTTTATGATAGGAACACCATTATCATTTCGCCATGTAGACGCAGCTTCAAGATACTTGTGAATGCCATGGGCCTTTTCCGTTGAGGACACAAGTCTCAGGACGCAGCTTTCCACTTTTATGTGATTTCGAAGCGCGACCCCTAGAAGGGGTCCCTTTTGCTGTGAAGGGATGCAGTTTTGAATCACTCTGAGAGACGCGGCTGCGGTTCTCTTGGCTGGAATGAAAAGGGACGCCATTTTCGGATTCGCAAAGGGGACGTCAGTTCCTGGACGCGGCTCTCGGGCCTGCGTTTGGTGCAATTTCCCAGGCGTTACATGCAGCTTGTCATAAAGTTTTTGTTGAATCTTTAAATGTCCAGTCGATGTTGACGATTGGGGACTCGTATCATCCGACATTTTCCGACGCGGCAATCCACGCGTCAGCCCTTCATTGGGTTTAAGCATTAACGCCTTTTAATGCCAAACCGGCGCTGGCAGTTGGAGGCCCGTGTCTTCGTTGTTTCCCGAAGCGACGATCCACGCGTCAAACCTTTATTGGGCTTCGACACTCGTGCGGTCATTAAAACCGACGGTTCTGATTAGCGAGCCATTAATTATAGGCATTATGGTTTGCCTATAAATAGGGCTCAGCCTCGCCTTTCAGCAGTTCATTACTTAAACTGCTTTCTTTGAGAGCGGACGCTCTAAGAGATCTTGTCTTCTCCCTTCAAGGACTCCACCAGGGATTTGCCTCCATGGACGAAGACGACCCAGAGCTTTCATGCTTCTGTTTAGCCTTTCCGGAAGATTTCCACTGTCAAGTGATTTCAATAACAAAAAGCGTCTCCTTGAACACCTTTTATGTCTGCACTTTGATGCAGAAAGTTCAACTTTTAATAGAGGCCTCTGCGGGTATGACTTCCTGCTTTTGCCATGAAATTTTCGGCCCAACTGAGTTTCAGTTTTGATATCTCTTAAAGAGATTCATCTTCTTGACCTTCTTCTGAAGTCCAACTAATGTATCCATCTTTTGGAAGTTGCACCGTTCAGAAAATTTTGACTTAAAATTTTCTGGACGCGAGTATAATGGACTTTTGCTCCTGGACCGTGGGCTTTACATACAGAGCTCGCGTCTGAGGCTGTTGACTTAGATCAAAGGTTTCGGGCCTGAATTTTCCAACCTCTGTCCGTCGAAGAAGGAGATGACAATTTTCACGTTTGATTCTCTTAGCGCCTCATACCTTAGACGCGGATGCAAAACCAGACTGCGTTTGAATTCTGTGTGTATCACAGCTTTGATCGCGTCTGTTTCTGCCACCGCAGAAGTTTGACTCACTGCGCGGGTCATTCCTGCGTCTGCAGTTTTCTGCAATAGCTGTGTCTGTCACTTAGTTTCTCATGTTGAAATATACTAAGTTTCAGATCTAATTTTTGTTTGCTTCATGCAGGTAGGCTTGATCATCCTTTTTCATATTTGCTGGGCCCTTGGGAGAATATATCGGCCAGCGAACTTGGTCGGTGGTCGACCACAGGAGAAGAAGTCATGGCTCCCGTCTTCGGGAGACGGGGATCGGACCCTCGCCAAGATCTCTTTGGATTCAATGCACTAGTCATGCTTCTTGGCATGGCATGGTCAGAGTGAGTATGGCGGAGGATATAGTGGTGGTTATGTCCTTGGATTCTCCCTTCACCTATCCCAGAAGTGACATCGATGAAAACTCCATGCTCATTGGATGACTTTCTGGTGGTGGAGATGTTCATCAACGAAGGATCATACCCCGCCACTTCGGATGGTTAGGTGGAATCAGAAGATTCTGCTGCCTTTCGACCTCAAAAACACCATTGCTCTTGGTCAACGATGAGCTCTTTCAATGTTTACATCATGCATCGTGGTGCAATCAGCTTCCGATCGTTGCCACAGTGTTCAATCCTGCTTTGGCGCCCTTCCAAACATCTTGTACTTGGAGTTGTGAGTAGCTTCAAGGAGTGAGTGCAACCTTTGAGAAAGAAAGGGACTTCTTTGTACTCCTTTATTGTAACACTCAATCTTATTGTATAAGAGAGCGTTTTGTATCACTTTCATATGCCTGGATATAAATAAAAGTGTCACTTTTCTTTTGTTTCCTCCTATTGTCTTGAACCCCTTTTTGTATTTGAAAGTCAGACGAATAGAAGTAAAGAACCTTTGACCTGTCAAAATTATGATAATAATCTTAACGAGTCAAATTTTGTAGAGAGAGATCCTATTTCAGGAACTCAGCAATGCTGTCAGAGGTGTGATATTAACTTAACAGAGATAAGATAACTTTTGTGGACCTGCCAATCTATAACGGAGAATGACAAGCTGAATTTGTACCCCCAGGGAGGATGAACTTTTATAAGAGGTTTGGGATTAACTTGATTAAGATCAGCTGGGGGTTAATGAAAACACTGTTAATGGTGTAATGTTAACCTAACAATGTTTTTAAGTAGACTTGTTATTCTGTTGACGAGAATAACAAGTGAGGCTAGATTCGCGGGGGATCTAGGAAAGTTTTTACCGTTAGAGGTGTGATATTAACTTAACGGGTTGAAAGTTGTCTTGTCAGAAGTGTGATGTTAACTTGACAAGAATGTGAGTCAGAGGTATGATATTAACTTGACTCAGAAGCATTTCAGCTTTCATTTGGGAAAACTGAAAGTGTCACTATCATAGGTGTGATGTTTAACTTGACAGTGAGGATAATGCTAGAGGTGTAATTTTGAACTTGACATTGGTCATCTCGACTTTAACAAGGAAGTCCGAGGGAAAGTCATGACCTTAAGTGTATTGTTGAACTTAGCAATGACCTGGATGCTAGAGGTGTAGTGTTAACTTAGCATCGTTCATTTCAGCCTTGATATGGAGTCTGAAGGAAGGTGACTGTCAGAGGTTTAATATTGAACTTGGCAGCAACTTGATTACTGTTAGAAGTGTAATGTTAACTTAACAGTATATTGTCAGAGGTGTGGTATTAACTTGACAAAAATTGATTTGCGATACGAGCAATTTGAGGACCTGTCATTCTATTGATGAGAATTGACAAGTGAAGTTTGAAGAGCCAGAGGTATAGTGTTAACTTGGCAAATTTGAAGTCTTGCTGCTCCACGTAGAGTTGACAAGTAAAGTTTATACTCGACAAGGAGTATTGAGAATTTTCATTACCAGAGGTATAGTGTTAACGTAGCAATGATTGTATTTTGTAGACCTACCATTCTGTGGATGAGAATTGGTAAGGGATTTTGGAGGGAAGAGGGTGGAACTACATCCACTTAGGATTTTTAGCAAACCCTCAGCTGTCAACGGATTTGAGGTGCCTTTACCAACTACCGTTTGAGTTGGGCTAGCCATGCTATTCCCCTCAGCATGATGAGTTTTCGAAGACTTATGTTGGGCTTAAAAGCCAACATTTTCCTCTATCCTTAGCCGTCGGAGGCGTTGGATCAAAGGGGAACATGTCCCTTAGGATTTTTAGCAAATCCTCAGCTGTCAACGGGTTTGATATGCCTTTATCAACTACCGTTTGAGTTGGGCTAGCCATGCTATTCCCCTCAGCATGATGAGTTGTCGAAGACTTATGTTGGGCTTAAAAGCCATCATTTTCCTCTATCCTTAGCCGTCGGAGGCGTTGGATCAAAGGGGAACATGTCCCTAAGGATTTTTAGCAAATCCTCAGCTGTCAACGGGTTTGATATGCCTTTACCAACTACCGTTTGAGTTGGGCTAGTCATGCTATTCCCCTCAGCATAGTGAGTTGTTGAAACTTATGTTGGGCTTAGAAGCCAACATTTTCCTCTATCCTTAGCTGTCGGAGGCGTCGGATGTTAATGAAGAAGCTCTTCTTGTTTTGATCAGAGGTGTACTTTTAACTTGATCAGTGGAGGAGTACTATTAAGGATAGTACTTCTTCAAGAATCTGCCATTGATCGGCATCATGAGTGTATCGCCATTTGAGGTTATGAGGCGATATGATCCATTTGAGTAGACTGACTCTACTACAAATGGTCCTTCCCATTTGGGCTGGAATTTTCCTTTTGTCTTATGTGTCATCACCATAGGTCGTCTGACAGCTAAGACAAGATCGCCTTTCTTGAAAGTTTGCACTTTGACTTTCTTGTTGAAGGCTCTGGTAATCCGGGCTTGGTAAAGCTCTATTTGTTGTTGGGCCTGCAGACGTTTGTCATCTAAGGCTTTCAATTCTTGGAGTCGCTGTCTATGCTTCTCCTCATTTGTCATCTCTGCTGTCAGGGCGACGCGTAGAGATGAATTTGGATTTCTAGTGGAAGCACTGCTTCACACCTGTATACCAAAGAAAATGGTTTAGCTTTAGTTGGGGTTCGAACAGTTGTGCGATAACCCCATAAGCATTCACCCAGCTTGTCGTCCCAGTCACGTTGACTTTTCGAGACGAATTTCTTGAGAAGCTTGCCAATGGTCTTGCTGAAAGCTTCTGCGAGACCATTAGCGGTGGGGTAGTATGCCGTTGAGGACACACTCTGGATTCTGAACTTGGCGCAGAACCTTTGGAAAGCCTGACTGATAAACTGGGGTTCGTTGTCGTGGACGATTCGTCGAGGTACACCAAAACGGTAAATGATATGATGTTTGACGAATTTGATCACGTCTGATGACTTTACCTCCTTCAAGGGAATGACCTCAGCCCATTTGGAGAAGTAATCGGTTATGGCCAAAATAAACCGATGTCCTTTTGATGATGGAGGGCTGATAGGGCCAACTACATCCATCCCCCACATTTTGAATGGCCAGGTAGAGGTCGTAGGGTGAAGATACCCCGGTGCTTGATGGATGAAATCGCCATGTATTTGGCAGGCGTGACATCTTTTGGCATAATTGATGGCATCAGCGATCATCTTAGGCCAATAATATCCCAGCCTTTGGAGTCGATATGCTAGTTTTGGGCCAGGTTGATGGGCTCCACACATACCGTCATGAGCTTCTTTCAATACTTCCTGTGCCTCTTTTGGTGAAAGGCAGCGGAGCAAGATCCCGTCGTGCGATCGACGATACAATGTACGTGTAATCGCATTATAGTAGAATTTAGGGGCTTTCCTTCGAATGGCAGCCGCTTCTTTGGTGTCCTCAGGCAAGATACCAAACAACACATAATCAATGTAGGGGAATCGCCAGTCTCTAGGCTCTGGACCGATTGACAATTCCAGCGCTTCTTTGCTTTGAGAATCTCCTGTTGGCTCCTGGTAGTCCTCAAGAGCAATTCTCGGGCAATACAGGTCGTGGCTGTGGACAAATATCTTCTCCACTGTTCCAGCCGGTAGAGCTAAAGAGGCAGCGAGAGATGCCAGTGCATCCGCATGCGCATTTTGCTTGCGTGGCACATGGTCGATGTAAAAGTTGGTGAACCTTTTGGCCATGTGGACAGTTGCGTTGTAATAGGGTACTAGGTCTTCATGTCTGACTTCGTACTCCCCGCGAATCTGGCTAACGATGAGTTTGGAGTCACCATATGCCTCGAGATTTTTAACGCCAATCTCATCGGCGAGTTGCATCCCAATCAAAAGAGCATTGTACTCAGCCACATTGTTGGAACACGGCTCGGTTAATGAGACGGCTTGAGGAATCACATAGTTCTGTGGGGAGACGAGTACTACTCCTACTCCTGCCACTATGTGTCCTTTTGGGTTTGTTCTCGACGCCCTATCAAAGAAAAGTTGCCACACCTGCCTTTCGAAGGATGTCTGGGTCTGGCAGGCTTCAGCGACCTCGTCTGGGAGATCTTCGTAAAATTGGGCTGCCCTCGGATCTGGATGCTCAGCCAGGAAATCCGCCACCGCTTGACCCTTCACGGCTTTTTGTGGTAAAAAGTTCATTTCATATTGGGATAGCAATATGGCCCATTTTGCCAGCCGGCCATTTAATGATGAAGGCTTAACCTCAAGGGGTTGACTTTTGATATGACGTTTATCGTCTGGCCTACCAAATAGTGTCGCATTTTCTGAATAGCGAACACCAATGCCAAACATTCCTTCTCGATCGGGTTGTACCGATGTTCGGCTCCGATCATTGTTCTACTCAAATAGTAGATTGCTTGCTCTCATCCTTGATCATCATTCTGAGCGAGTAGAGCTCCTAAAGAATGATCCATTGCTTGGACGTATACCAGTAAAGGCTTTCCAGATACCGGAGCTGCAAGGACTGGCGGTTGTGTGAGGTACTGTTTAATTTCCTCAAATGCTTGCTGGCAAGCGCTGTCCCAAATGAACGAAACACCTTTCTTCATTAATTTGGAAAAGGGTTGGCATCTTCCGGAGAGATTTGAGATAAACCTTCAGATGTACGCCAATCGTCCTTGCAATCCCCTGAGCTCCTTGAGGTTTCTCGGAGGTTGCATTTCCTGGATAGCGCGAACCTTTTCTGGGTCCACATGAATCCCCGTAGAGGTTACTACAAACCCTAGGAATTTTCCACTGGCCACCCCCAGGAAGGACTTGGTGGGGTTCATTTTCAATTGATGGGCCCGCATGATGTCAAAGTCGACCTTTAGATCAGTTATATGATCCCCTTTAATGCGGCTTTTTACCGCGATGTCGTCCACATAGCATTCCACCATTTTACGCATATGCTGATGGAAAATGGCATTCATGGCCCTTTGATATGTTGCCCCTGCATTCTTCAGTCCGAAGGGCATGACGGTGTAGCAGTATACCCCCAGTAGTGTCCTGAAAGAGGTATGCTTTTCGTCATTAGGATACATTTTGATTCGATTGTATCCTGAGAATCCATCCATGAAGGACATTCGCTCGAATCCACATGTGTTGTCAATCATAACATCTGTGATTGGCAGTGGGAATTCGTCTTTGGGACAAGCCTCATTTAGATCACGAAAATCAATGCAGATCCGGATCTTTCCATTCTTTTTAGCAACGAGGACGATGTTGGCTACCCAGTCGGGATGTTGTTCTTCCCTAATGAAGCCAGAGTCTATAAGCTTTCTGACTTCTGATTGAATTGCCTCCATTATCTCTGGGCGGAATCATCGCTGTTGTTGCTTGACAGGCTTTACGTCCGAACTGATGTTGAGGCGGTGCATAGCCACTTGAGGATCAAGTCCAGGCATATCCTCGTAATTCTAGGCGAAGACATCTATGTATTCCTGTACAAGAGATATTAGATCCTTTTTCTCAGAAGGTGACAGGCCGTCGCTTACGAAGATGGGCTTAGGATTAGCCTCATCTCCTAGGTTGATCTGAACAACCTTATCTTTTGTGGGTGGCTCGCACTGTTCGAAGCGGGAATCCCAAAGATTGTTTAAGTGTTTGATCCAAGGATCTGTATCGGATTGGATCATTTCTTCATCTCCGTCTTCCAGGTGGCTTGTTGAAACCATATTCACTGAAAGTTCTCTGAAGATGTTGCCGACACTAGCATCTGATTCCCACGAGGACGTGCTTGATGAGCAATCATGGCTCAATGTCTCTTCAGAGTCAGAGGCTGATGGGATCAGAGTTGACACATAGCCCAACCCCCTGCGAGTCCGATGATAATAATCGGGGGTTTTCCCTTTCGGTACAAAAGATCGAAGTAGCGTTCTCCTTCCTTTGCCGAAATTCAACCCTGGTCCACTTGTCAGATCATACCCCATGCTTCCCATCATTCTGAGTGCCTTTGGCTCATAATGACCGAATTGAGGGGATTCCTCTTCGTCTTCTGACTCTTCATGGGACATTGGTTCGGATTCAACTCGTCCGAAAAGGATTGGTCTTTGGCCTTTCCGTTTTGCTGGAACCATGAATATTAATTCTTGCGCATCGCCGACATTTAAACAGGTTTCGAAGGACGATTTCACCGGTACATGCAATGATGTCAAAGCATCCATTGCCGACCAGAGATCGTCGTCAACTTCGGTACTAGTGTCTGACGGCACTGAGTCAGAAGCAAACACAGAGAAATACGCCAGATCTAAGTCTTCATTAATATACCATCCGCCTACATCGTCGGAGGTATTATCAACATCGAGCTTATTATTGCCCGTTACATGTGGGTCTAGTTCCCATATGCATTCTTCTTTTTCCAGCTCGGTGTCGGCTTCATTACCAGAGTTGGGCTCCTCTGGTTGCGGGATTTCATCTGTTTCCACAGATTCCTGATACAGGAGGGAATCTGTGAAATAATTCTCCACTCCCTTGAACGGATGCCTTTCGGCAATCAACGTTCGCACCTTTCCACTTTCGTCAATGTATTTCATGACTTGGTGGAGAGTAGAGGGAATGATAGAATTACGATGAATCCATGGTCGTCCCAGCAGCAAGTTGTAGGAGGTGTCAGCATCTATGACGTAGCATGTCACCTCTGACTTTAGGTCTCCAATCTGGCATTTGAGCTTGACCTACCCCATTGGACGGGTACTATTGGCATTGAACCCGTAAATAGTAGTCTGGGTGGCGCTCAAACGGTGAGTAGGAATCCCGAGATATTGCATGACTCGGCGAGGCATAATGCTCAATGCGGACCCGGGATCTACCTGAATGCGGTTCACCTCAGATGATCCAATATACCCTGCGAAGTAAAGGGGTCGATCATGTTTCCCTTTGACTTGCATATCATCTGCCGTGAAGGTGATGCAGGGAATATTTTGGGAGGCGTGGAGGCAATCCTCTACATCTTCCTCCTTTGGCCCGATCGGCACCTGGGTCATGAAGACCTCAGCATTAGCCAGAGCTTCTTGCAGAGCTTCTCTGGTCGATTTGACAGCCTAAGAAGCTCATAAAGCGTAATCCGCACCGGGATGTTGGCTAGTTGAGCCAGGACATCAAAGCGGTAAGGTGCTGTGGATCCTTCCGCTACGTCTTTTGAAAGAAGTCGAGAAAACTGAAGTTCTTTCTGTTTCTCCACAGGTTGTTTTGTGGAGGGCTTGGCTGGCTCTGCAACGGGTCTTGGAGGATTTACCGCCATTTCATCATACTTCTTTAAATATGACTGCCCCGAACGGGTTTCCGCCACCAGTTGGCTGGGTTCTGTGGCCAGGACTATTGTTTCCTCTTCCGAATCGGTCAGCGAGGGAACATCAGTCTCTGCTTCCCGCGAAGAGGCGCATACCACATTACAGGATGTGTCCTTTGCTTTGCCTTTGGACTTCCTGTTGGTCACAGTAGTCCATTGCTGGCCATCGACAAGGTCAGGATGAACCCACATGATTTCTCCTTGAGGTGTGGGGACAGGTACTAGGCCTTTCTCTTGCTGGTGGTGAGGGTCTGTGTTGACCACTCTTAGCTCCCCTCTTGGGACAGGGACTACTCCAGAGGGTGTTGGAGGTTGCCTTCCAAACTGGAGGAATGACGTCATGTTAGCCGCCACCTTCTTCTGCTCTGGGCGGAGTTTTAATACCTCCGCGTCAATCAGAGCCTGAAGGATGTCCTTGAAGAGATAACAGCTCTTGGTGGGGTGTCCCAACATCCTGTGATACATGTAGTAGCTGGGATTATCGGTTTTACCGACTTCTTCAGGGTGCCTAGCTTCGGGAAGCTTCAGTCGATTGCTCTTGTTGAGTAATTTGAAGAGCGGTCGACATGTTCATCCTTGAAGGAATACTACTTGTTCCCGCGTGGTTGGCTTGAAGAGCCACTCCCTTTAACCGGTTGAGGTTTGACAGAAGATTTGGTTTCTGTCGCCAAGTTGTCCTTCCGTTTGGCTTGGAGGGATGTGTCTGGCGCACGCCTCGATGACCTCTCAGGTCTGGGTTTGTTTTCTTCTGCCTTGACCCGGGCGACAATCTCCTCAGCCTGTTCACCTTGTTGGACCAATTGCTTTCAGGTGCGGCTTTCGACAACTCCTATTTGAGCAAGGAGTGAGGTTTGAAGATTATGGTGGCATGTTTCCACCAGGGTGACCTGGGTCATACCGCTTGGACATCGGAGTGCCACATTCCGAAATCTTTCTACGAAAGACTTGACGGACTCTCCCTTTCGTTGCTTGGTGACCAAAAGGGTCGGCATGGTGACCTCCGAGTCATCTTCAAAGAAGCGCGTTAGGAAGAGCTTCTCCAAATTGCCCAAATTTTTAATTGAGCCCTCTGGGAGCTTCATGAACCATTCAAAGGCGAGCCCTTTTAAGGTGCCGATGAATAAACGCGCCAGGATGGCATCGTTATCTACCACGTTCCCCGTTTGAGATTTGAAGTAGTAGATATGTTGGTTCGGTGAACCTTTCCCATCAAACGCTTGGAGGGTCGGAGCCTTGAACTTGGGTGGGTACGGAACTAAGTCCCATTCGGCCGGATATGGCCGGATCAATCCTGCTTCTTGGAGGCCTTTCCGGTTGGTAAGGGCCTCAAGACATTGCTCCAACTGATTCATTCTTTTGGAATGAACCTTTCCCTGGTCTCGGTCGTCCTTTTCCTGCGACGAGGATTTAGACGAACCAGAAGTAGGTTGCTCTTCCTCCTCTTTGTGCACAGAAGATGAGCTTTCCCCCTCTTTTCGCTTGCCTTTAGACTTCTTAGAGGAGGCTTTGTTGGTTGACTTCCTCTTGTCTTCAAGCAACTGTGCGAGCATCTGCTTGAGGGAGTCGATAGATTCTTGCTGAGCGCGAATCATCTCGAATTGTTCCTTCTGGACTTGGGCTTGCTGCTCCAAGCGCCTCGCGGTCTCCTCAGGAGTGGTGGTCATGTATATGAAGGCCTCTTTCTCCATAGAAGAGTTTAAAGCCTGTGACTCTGCAATAGCGGAATGCGAGTCATTCACCTCAATGCCCCTGGCTAGAGCATTGTAGTCAATCGGGGGAATTGCCCCGGTTCGGGTGCGAGTGTGTCGGTACACTCCTTCTGGTTCCGTGTCAGATTCATCGGAGCTGACTGCAGGTTGTTTTCCCTTGCTCCTTCTCACCATATTTGCAGTGAGCTCTGGATATTCAGTGTTAGAGAAAATCCTCCTCCTATGGGAGCGACTTCTCTAAGCTGATCGGGGAATTAGGGTCAGCTGTCTAACTAGAGACTGCTGGTTTGCACCTGAATTGCAACGGCACTCAGAAAGCATTGTGATAAGCCGTTGGCAGCAACATGACGAAGTGATCTGACTAGCACTTCTTTTCTTTGTCAAATAATCTCTCAGATCCGTGGGAGGAGGATTAAAGAGATTAGCCTCGTAATGTCGAGGGTAGGAGGCATCCTTGCTCTGTACAGCTAGGACGCGGGTTTCAGCGACGTGGGGCGCATGAACGCAGCTCTCGCGTCGCGTCTTCAGGACGCGCGTCTGGCGTCTCTGCTGAGAAGAGACGTGACTGTCGCGTGGCTGATTATTGCATCGGAGCAGAGACACTTGAGAGAGAGCGGGCTGCCGGGCCCCATGCCTAGAGGCGCGTGCTTCCTGCACTTGACAAGGTGCGCGAGTTTCGCCTTGGCGTATGGGGAGTGGGGCTTCAGAGGAGTCAACTGGGCGAGTCTCACGTTTGGGCTGCCAAACGCGGACTTCACGTGTCGGATGTGGTGCAGCAGAGACACCGGTTTGAACCCTGCGTCCTGCCTCAGTTGGACGATCAGTTGTTCCAACTTGCAGTTGACGCGCACGCCTCCTCTGTCGGCGCTCAGCGTTTCGGTTGCGACGTGGAGGTGGAGAGAAACCAACGACGACCTGGTGCTGGGGGTGAGGGTGAACTGGCTGGACACCAGAGGGCTTGACGACGCGGGTCTCTTGAGAGACGTTGGCGCGTGTGTCACGTTTGGCGCAATTGGCCGCGACACCCTTCACAGCAGCCGCGCCTGAGAGAGTCTCAGAGCGGGTTTCGAGGCAAGTCCCCGTAGAGACCCTGCGGCAGACGCGGGTCTTTGGGCTCTTGGAGCCGGAAGAGAGAAACTCTTCATACTTTGCCTGGTTGAATTCGAAGACGAGCGATTCGACCGTTTTCCCCTTGTAGAGGACGTCACCTTGCGCCACAATCTGTTCGTCAGTAACGAAAGTTGTCCCCAGCGGAGTCGCCATCTCTTGTTTGGTACGGAGAAGAGACGTTCGGTGTAAAATTTCCTTGAATCAATTGAAAGATTACAACAAACTTATACTCCGACTACAAGGAAGGGGAGATGCTGAGTCTTGGATCCCCCCTTTATTTAGTGCTGGGTTCTTCAGGTGGCGATGGAAAGTGAATCTTGTTTTCCGTTGACCGGGTGAACGTCGAAAACTTTTGGGGATCTTCTCTTCGGACGGCGGACGGAGTAACGCAGCTCTGTCGGCCAGAAATCTCAAAGAGATTGTAGGCAGCAAGTTGTTTGAAGGATTGGACTCTCTTTCCTCCTCTCTGGAAGCTCTAAAGCCAAGCTCTTTTCTCTCAGGGTTCTTCTCTCCGAAAATCCGACCCCTTCTCCATAGCAACGGGGCTATTTATAGGAGTTTCAGGGGCGTACGTGCCTCCTAAAAACACTCCATAATGGGGGCTAACTTTCCCCGTTATGTGGGCCGTGATTGGCCCTGAAACCGGGACGGTTATAACTGAGGCGCGGGTTTCGACCCTCGCGCCTTGGTGCGGCTGAGACGCGGGTTTCGACCCACGCGCCTTGGTGCGGCAGAGACGCGGGTTTCGACCCTCGCGCCTTGGCTGGCCTCCGGCGCTTCTGTTGCCTGGCCGCCGGCCACTTGCTAGAGAGAGAGAGTAGATGAGGGGGAAAGAGAGAATGAGAGTGGGAGAGAGAGTGAACGGGGGAGAGAGATTTTATCTCTCTCCCCCCACCTACTCCCACCTACTCCCCCATACCTTCCATACCCATTTTATTTTTCATTATTCTTTTCTTTTTCTTTCTTTCTTCATTTTTCCCAACTTGTTTAATACAATCATAAATAGGTATGAATACCAATACCCGGTATTTATACGAATATTTCATGCAGATCCATTCTGGGATTTTCTATAATGAATCACTGAAATTTATTTAACACAGAAAAAATATTATTAACCCAATAATATTACTTTAACTCAGAGTTTAATAATTCGGGTGTTACAATTACAGTATTACATGCACTATACATGACAAAACAATAGTTAGTTAATATAAAGTAGGCATTAAAATGTATGTTTACAATGCTTATATGTATTCTTACATGCTTCCACTTCATCAATGTTTATTATATTGCTTATATTATTCTAGCATGATGAATACTGATATTTACTACAGTAGATAACATACAGATAAAAATATATACATGTTCAATTTAAAAAATTTATAAAAGAGCTTATTTAATTGTGTATATCATTCATGCGGACATTAGCCGGCCCAAAGGAAGACTATTGTTTGTCCTAATTATGTACGGTATCAGATACTTGATATGGGTAATGCAAGTGGGAGAATCTTGGCATGTGGTAATCGGCCCAAAAAAAGATTATCATACTATAGGCTTATATTGCATTACCCTCATCAATTAGTCCAATGACTGAATAAGAATTCAGATGTGTAGATTTGTGTAGCTCATCTGTGTGGCAATCGGTCGAAAGGAAGGTTGTTATTATGGCCAGGTCATTACATATATTATATGGTCGATATAGATAACTTAAACTTTGGGGGCAATCCTATAAAGGGACAGCCGGCTCGAAGGAAGGTTGTTCTCTTACGTAGAATCTAGACTTTAGCTTATCTATATTGGGCCAGTACAGTGTTGGCATAAAGAGACACACCTTGTTCTGAAAGTTTGGCCGACAGCTCTATCGGTTAAACTAGTTGCATTTTCTGAAATTCAATTTTTAATGGTTATTATAGTAGAATTTTGTTAATGTAATATATATGTTAAATTGATGAAAAATTATATACTTATGTAGTCTAAATTGAATGGTACAAATTTTAAGAAGTGGTAAGACCACCTAAAAGGCCGTTCTTGAATTTATGGACCTAGACAACACCTTAAGGACTGATGGACTCCTACTATCAATAAAAAAAATTCAGTTAAAGAAAATACCAATTATGATAAGTTAGAGAGGTCTAAAAGGATATGTCTAATGGTCATGAAGTATACTATTCTTATAACTATTAAGGATTTTATGCCTGATAAAGTCAATGCTAAGAATTTTTTAACTGAAGTAGCACACTAGTTTATTAAATCAGATAAAATTGAGCCAGCACGCATCTTAGCAAGCTAATAAATATGTGCTACAATGACAAAAAAAAAACACATAAAGAGTACATTATGAAAATGTTCAATCTTGTTTCTAAACTAAAGGCACTGAAATTGGAACTCTCTGAAGAGATTCTCCTGTATTTCATTCTGATATCTTTTTTTACACAATATAATCCTTTTCAAGATTATTTATAATGCTCAAAGAGAAAAGTGGAGTCTCATTGAGCTAATTAGTCACTATGTCCAGAAAGAAGAGAGATTGAAATAAGAAAAGACTGAAAGTGCTTACTTAGCGTCCAGGGTAATACTTCTAATAAGAAAAGAAAAAGTATAATTAAATGGGGGAATATAAACATCACTATAGTTGCTGATCTTAAGTGGCAAAAGTACATGAGAAGAAGCCAAAGGTCATTACATGCCTCTTCTGTAAGAAAGTAAGCCACCTCAAGTAGGATTGTATAAAGTATCAGAAATGGCTAATTAAGAAAGATATATCTCATATTTATGTTTGTTCTGAAATTAATTTAGTTTTAATGCCACTCCATACATGGTGAAAAAATAATTCACATAAGCGATTTCAATGAGGAACTTCCAAACCTAAAGGAGGCCCAGCCCACCTAAGCGACACATATACATGGGTGATGGAGTAAAGTTGCATTTGAAGCTGTTGGAGTTTGTAGGCTTAGATTAGATTCTGATTTTTTTATTTTAGATTTGGATGAGACTTTATATGTACCGTCTTTTTAGGTGGAAATGTATTTCTATTTCATTGTTAGACATATCTGGTTTTACTTTAATTCTTGATAATAAACGCTTAGTCTACTTTTTAAATCAAAAGTTGTTGGTACTAGAATTCTAATTGATGACTATATATAAATTGAAACTTCATACTTCATATCCTGAATCTTTAAATGTGAATAGCTTAGTCACTAAGCGAACATTAATCAAAGAAGCAATAGGAAGTTTTGTGTTAAACGAAGATCAGGTGTCTTGAATTTGGTGTATATAGACATTTGCGGCCCATTCCATATAACTTCTTAGAATGATCACGAATATTTCTTCACATTTACAGACAATTACTCTCGTTATGGGTACCTATACATATTACATGAGAAATATCAATCACTGGACATGTTTAAAATCTATAAAGCTGAAATAGAAAATCAACTGAATAGAAAGATTAAAGCTGTTAGATCTGATGTGGTGGTAAGTACTATGGCAGACATGACGGATTAGTTAGATGTCCAGGTCCATTTGTCAATTTTTGAAAAAGCATTGCATCGTCGCTTGTACATGCAGGGACAACTTGTCAGAATAGTGTTACTGAGAGACGAATCACACACTTAATGACATGGTTAGGAGTATGATAGCTCACACTACTATACCAGTGTCATTATGAAGTGAAGCCTTAAAGAAGGTTGTCTACCTCCTTAATAGATTACCTAGCAAAACAATAATTAAAACCCCATATGAGTCATGAACTGGAAATCTCCTAGTATTAGGCATCAACATATTTGGGGTTGTCTAGCGGAAGTTCAGTCATATATACCATATGAGAAGAAGCTGGACTTAAGAACAATTAGCTGTTTATTCGTAGGGTATTCTGAGAGGTATAAAGACTTTTGTTTTACTGTCCCTCCACTAAGAACCTAATAGAGATGGATAATGCTCAATTTTTTTGAGAATATTTAGAATAGTGAGAGTTAACTATATAAAGATTTCACATTTGAGGAAAAATATATTGTTATACCCATGACAACTATTTCAAATGATGAAGTAGTTGTTCTACTTCAGAATAAAAATACAGTTGTATTTTTATAAGGTATAGATACAGTTCATCCTGAAGTAGATCCTATTGATGAGGTAGAACCTGAAAATTCTCAACCACAAGTGCCCCAGAGATCAACTAGGGAGAGGAGATCAGCCATTGCAAATGACTATATAGTTTATCTCCAAGTGCATGAGTTTGACTTAGGTCTAGAGGATGACCCGACATCCTTGAATGAGGCCAAATTCAGCATTCACTCCACTAAGTGGTTAAATATCATGAAAGATGAGTTAAAATCCATGAAGAATAACAATGTCTGAGATTTAGTAGAGTTGCCTAAAGGAAAGAAACCAATTGACTATAAATGTGTGTTCAATCCCAAGCGGGATTCGAAAGGCAATGTCAAAAGGTATTAGGCATGTCTTATTGCAAAGGGATTCACTCGAACAGATGGTATTGACTATAAGGAGACTTTCTTCCTATTTTTTTATGAAGGATTCTTTTAGAATTATCATGGGACTAGTGGCCCACTTTGACCTGTAGTTACACCAAATGAATATTAAGACTGCATTTCTTAATGGTGACATTGAGGAAGAAATCTATATAGTGCAATAGATAATTTTGAAGCCAAAGGTTCATAATATTTAATTTACAAATTAAAGAAAACCAATTATGGTCTAAAGAAAGCAACTCGTCAATGGTATTTGAAATTTGATCAAGTAATATCCGATTTTATTTTTAAGAAAAATATAGTTGATCAATGCATTTACCATGAATTTTAAGGGATTAGACTTATATTTCTTGTGCTATTGTGGAAGACATTCAATTAGAAAGTAACGATATGACTCTCCTACTCCAGATCAAGAGTTTTCTCTCAAAGAATTTTGAGATGAAAGATCTTGGAGACGTTTCTTTTGTGATAGGCATTCAGATTCAACGTGTCATGACACGTGAAATATTAGGTTTATCACAAAAGGCCTATATTGATAAGGTGCTAGATAGATGTGGCATGAAGAATTTCTCTAGGGGAGATAAGTTGAATTTACTCTAATGCCCAAGAATGACCTACAGAAAGAGTAAATAAAAACATTCCATATGCATCGCGGTTGAAAGTCTGATGTATTCTCAAGTTTGTATCAGTCCAGACATAGCATATACCGTTGAGAAACTTGGCAAATACTTGATCAATTCTGAGATTGATCACTGAAAGACTGCCAATAAGGTAATGCGTTATCTATAGAGGACTATATGAGATCTGATCAGTTGCAGCTGATAGGATGCACAGATTCAGATTATACTAGATGTATTGACAATAGAAAGTACACTTCAGGTTACATTTTCCTGAATGTAGGAAGATGGTGGATTTAGTCGAGAGGCCATTACAGCTACACTGTGACAATAAGAGGTATAAATCTCTGCTGCAATAGTGATAAGAGTTCAGCAAAGTCGAAGCATATCGACATCAAGCTCCTTGTCATCAATGATAAAATTCGGAATCATATTGTTTCTGTTGATAGCGTTATTACTATTCTTAACATTACAAATCAACTCATTAAAAGACTTCCACCTAAATTCTTCTTAGAGCATATTGCTCATATGGGGATGGCTAATCATGATAATATCTTGGTTTAGCGGATAATTTCATATAACAGACATTATTTCTAAGTGCACTTTATGTTTATTTATTTGCTTTTGCGCATTTGAATTTTTTGAATTAGCAGTTAGGCTCATTGGAGTCATAAGGTTAGACTCGTTGGGGTCATAAAGTGAAAACCAGTTGGAATTTTACCTTATCTGATCAGAGGACATTTCATGCCACACGTTCATATTTGATTTATGTCGTTAAGGGTTCTGAAACTTGTGATATGGAAGGTCCTACTTGAGGTAACGACCACGATGTTTGATGGCAGGACACTTAATGGACCAGATTGTTTTGAAATATGATTTATTGACGGTTAAAGTTTTTGTACCATAAAGCTATGTATAACATCCTTCAAATAAGACTTACTAAGTGGGAGATTGTTAGACTTATTTAGATTAGAGTCTAAATTAATTTGGTCTATATAAGTCTAGTTGGATTTATACACCTATCCTTATAAGCCTATGTTGTTGGACCCAATAAAAAATTGATTAAGCCTAATGGTTTGGGTCTATAAATATTTTCTTACACTTAGCCATGAGTGTATATAAATCAAGATGTGGGACTCACTACACATGTGAAACTCGTGTTATCAATCAATGGTCTAGATATATGATGAGTTGAACTAGGATTGCTTGATGCTATATATATCATGGGTCGGATTCCCTCTCCACCACCAATAACTATGACATAATCTATCTCTCAGAGGCCTCTCATTTTCTCTAAGGATCAAGAAGAGAACTTGATGGCTGAAGAGAAGAATCTCCTCTCTCAACTCTAACGTCCTCGAGATTGTGCAATCTTCGACATCCCTTTCGTTTTGGAATCAGGTATGTCTAAACCCTCATTCCCTTTAATCTTGATAAAACGTCTTTTAGTTTATGCATGAATCTTGTATGAAATAACTATCAGATTCAATAGCATATTGAAAGCCAGAGGATCAAATTCTGGGCAGGAGTAGTAAACATAGCTGTCTACATATTGAAAAGATCGTCAACAAAAGTTGTATTGGACAAGATGCCATATGAAGCTTGGTACAAAAGGAAGGCAATGGTGGATTTCTTAGGCTCTTTGGCTGCATTGCTTATGCTTATGTTTCAACACCAAATAGAGAAGAAAATTCTGATGAAAAATAAGAAAAATATATCTTTATTGGCTACAGTAATAAATTCAAAGCCTACAGATTATTTGATCTTATTACTAACAAATTAGTGATTTCTAGATATGTGATCGTGACAAATCTGTACAGAAAAATATGCACTTTTAGAACAGTGCTAGGTCCTCAATTCTACCATGTGGCCTAGGGCTAACAGGTCGTGATCCACAGGGAGAGACTGCGATGGAAGCAATTAAGTAAATTTCTTCTTTTAATTTACTAAAATAAGTTAAGAGTTCTCTTCTCAGTTTTAAAAGAAAAATAAAAATAGTTAAGGTTAATCTAAGTTAAAAGGATTCTAAAGAAGAAGATGAGTTTGTTGTTAAAGAAGAAAAAGAAAAATGAGTATAGAGAAAAAGAAATAGAAAGTGTTAGTTTTTGGTAATTGTTAGATTAATCTAAGAAAGAAAAATAGAAAAGAGAGAGAAGGAAAAAAAAACTTACCTCTGTTGTAGATTAACGTACCATAATTCGATGTGAAGTAATATAATGCAAAGTAGTAGAAAGAAATATATTAAATGCAAAGCTTGGCTAGATCAAGCACAATGAAGAAAAGTGAAAAACTTTCATTGTTTGTCACCTTCAATATAAGTCTCTTAAGAAAAGATTACAATAGTGTCACTTTACAGTAACTCTTACTCTCTTTTAATCATGTAACTTTCTCTAATTTAAGTTATAAAGAAAATAAAAATTATATTGAAGAAGCAAAGAAAAAAAACTAAACTAAAGCTCTTTTAGAGTAATGCCCCTCTGCCTTCGAATTATAGGTATTTATAGGAGAAAAAAAGAATAAGGGAGAGCGTAAGAAGATAGGGGGAGCAAACACTCCCCTAATTCAAACAAATAGCCACAGAAACTCAACTTTTCCCGCATTTTTTGCGAAGATCCTAGCTATTGGGCCAGAGTCTGGGGCCGTGTATCCGTTCACTTGTCCTCTATTCTTTTTTCCCCTCGGATTTTGAATTTCTGATTTAGATTTGACGAAATATCCTTTGATCTTCAGCTCAACCAATTGGGTCTTTAAAAATCTATTTTTTACTTGAATTTTAATTGATATTTATCTCGTCTGATATGCCCAGCTTTCAGATAAGATGGCTTTTAGAAACTATGGATTTGAATCGATCCCCTTTCTTTTAAACTTTTAGATTTAAATGAATAAATCTGTCAATCTCTCTCTTTTCTTTTTAATTACCCTGCACGCCACTAGACATGAAAATATATTAATAATAGGGTTTTATTTAAATACAAATATAGAATGTGACATATATGATATGAAAACATGTAATGCACGTATATGATCACACCCATACGCTTACATTTTGCTCGTCCTGAAGCAAAACAAAAGGTAGTGCTAACTTAACCTAACTCACTTTTGTAGGAATCACGGTTTCACTTAGCACGTGCAACAAGCCGTTAATTCTCTAGATTACCCTTAGAGGATGAGTTTTGTCTCGTGAGGGTTTTCAGTGGATTACACCCACAAAATCCATAAAGAAAGAAAAACAAAGTGTTAGTACTTTTGAAAACGCATTTTGAAGGGAAAAATATTTGAAGTATTAATGTAAAAATTTTAGCAATTTATAAGTCATAGGATTATCAAAGCTTAGTCATTCCTTGACTTAGCCTCTATTCAAAAACTTGTTTTCAATCAAGGTAAGGATTAAAATTATGTTTCTCAGCTAGTCTATTATTTTATCCTAAGTCATATGCACCTTGTGACCGTGAAAATTTGACTCAGGATTCATCAACTATAACTTTTATGTCTTATTTTTATTTTTATTTTTTACATTTATGGCGACAATATCCCTTAATTTTATTAGGCTTTCCAATTCGTCCATGTAACGAGCCTTAGTCGATGACTCCCAAATCGGACAGTTTTAGGGCACCGGGTGAAAAAATACCCCAAGGACTTAGGAATCGAGCAAATAAGGTCACAAAACTAAGAATTTTTATTTATATAAACCACTTTTAGGCGTTTATAATTATGCTTTATGAGGTACAAATACCCAGAGGATTATTTACATAGTAAATTTTTTTATATATAAGGCATAAGAATCTTTGTTTTAGAACCCTAAGTGTATAAAGTATGCATATTTCATCAAGGTAAAAATCAAAACTGAATTATTTTTTTAATCTTTCTTTCTAACCTCAAAATCAGACAAATAATTTTATTTTGACCAAGCATAAGAAATCATAATTATGATCCTCTTATTCCTTAAAATTAACTTAATTACTTACAAAAATAAGTCAAAGTATTATTTTTCTTTCCAAAAAGTTTTAAAGAAAGGAATATATATATATATATATATATATATATATATATATATATATATATATATATATATATATATATATATATATATATATATTTGTAAAACCTAAGTTAGTATGTTAGTAAACCCTCCCCTACACCTAACTCATGCATTATCCTCAATGTATAATTGAATGCAATAATACGTGAAAAGGTAAAAAGGAAGGAAAATTGTACCTCAAGGTGGTGATTTCGGTGGTCATCTCATTGGCTCAAGCATTTCTACCCAATCTAGATACTGTAGATTTTCATGAAACCCACCTTTCATGACCTCTTTCCTATTAACATTTTTATGCTCCCCAATATGAATAGGATCATGCAAGATTCTAGCATGAGATTTTTTTCGGTTATATGACCCATCTTGGGATATTATCACGAGTCATATTGATCTAAGCCTTGGTCCAACAATGAAATGTGGTTTTGTGGAATGAATGATTTGGGCTCAATAATGAAAGGAATAAGAACCGATACTGACTCCGGAATAAAACTCAATCAAGTTTAGGTTCGTGGCCGGAGTTAGTTCATAAGTTTGGTCCAAATCATAGAATTCAAGTTCTCATTCATTTTCCAAAGATGGAATGTGAGAATCCAAAAAATAGGTGGTTCATGTTCAAACTCTATAGGAATAAGAATCAGTGTTGGCTTCAGAATTGGGTCCAAATTCGTTAAGGATACTGGGGTCAACATCGATTTGAAAAATGGAACTGAATCACAACATTAAAAATCGGTGTCACATTCATCTTCAAGTTCAATCTCATTGAAATAAAAACTTGCCAATTTGTCTATGGGTTGATATTGGTCAAGTTGAAAATTTTGTGGTGAAATTGAATATTAGTTAAAATCTCCAAGATACCATGGATCTTTGTCAATATGGCTAGGAGATCAGGAATGGACGAAAATGTGTTAGGTAGAGTTTTCTCATTCTTATCATTAATTGTGTTGACCAATTTACTCACTTTTTATTCTTGCCTATTGAGAAATTGGGTAACATTATTTTCGGACTGAATCAGATCTTCCATACTCTTTTCAAAGTCAATAGGTTCTTCTTGTTTTGGTTGGACTTGAAAATTAGAGTAATGATCTTGGATTCAGGAATTGTTTGGGAGCATTAAGTCAACTATGATTTGTACTTATCATGTGGACTCAAGGAATGCTTCGAAACTCTTTTCTGAAGAAGATTTTTTTTATAGGTTGGTCTTGATATGGAGTATATGAAGCTGTTTGTTGGTAAGGTTGTTGATAGTAAGACTCAAAGGAGTTGTATTCCCATTGACTCGGTGAAGAGTGGTGATGATTATCCCAATCTTGTTCATAATACTGAAATTGTGGCATATATTGATTCAGATAAGACCAATCTGGCATACTTGGTTGGTTAAAATTATATAATGTCGGGTTGATAATCTCCGAATTGAAAGAGGTTGAGGTGAAGTATGAATCACTATATGTATTGAAAAAATTATAATTGTAATCCATATCACAAAGATATCAAAAACAAAATCAAACAAATAAACAAACAAAAGAAGAAAAATCTAACTTAAGTTAGAGTAGACCGTAGACCTAGACGACTCCTAATTGCTAATTATCCACAGGACGTATATTGCAGAATCTGACCACAAGTTAATCAGTTAGGTGGGGGTAAGACTAGTTGGAGGTATCTGTGCTTAAGCATCGGGCCTAATTATGCTAAACCACCAGTCTTCGAGGTTTTGCCCCTCAATCCCCAACCTTAGACACCGATTTGATGAGAGTCAACTTCTAACAACTTCCCCCTTAGGTAAATCCCAATCTAAGATGTCCTTAGGGCCAACGTCTACTCAATTTTATGTTAGGCTGGGTTAATGAGTGAGGAGATAGTTTGTAGGCTAAGGGAGGGTAATGACTTTTCCACCTTATCTTGTTTAAGGATATGCCCTTAATCTTTTTAGTGCAGTGTACAAGTATAAAGTAAAAGGTAACAAACACTCAAGCAATATGAATCACTTAAAATATGTTTATTAAATTATATGCAATGTACACATATCTTTGCACTAGCACTCTTCAATAGTAATGTATAAGGTAAAAGAATTTGACACGTGCACTTAGATGCAAGAGTCTAAATATTTTTTTAGTATTTACAAAGCAGCCACGTTACTGTTGAGGTTAGAAATATGTACAGAGCATAAACAGATAAACTAATAACTGTAGAGAGTTAATTTCAGAAAATCAAGCAACCTGCAAGAAACTATAGTTAATAGTTCACCACAGTTATAGGCTCTGATGTTCTACCTTTTTGGACAAAAGCACAGAGCAGCAATATGTCCACTGCAGCTCCTAACTTTCTGAAATTAGCCCATGTACACTAAAACGAGAAGAAAAAGGGATTAATTCGTTAAAGTAAATCAAAAGAAAGAAAACTTACTGTTCATCCCTGGTAATGGCGTCAAAATTTATGATCGAGTCAAACCTGCACAGAAAAATACAAACTTTTATAACAGTGCTAGGTCCTTAATTCTACTGTGTAGCCTAGGGCTAACGGGTCGTGATCTACAGGAGGGACTGCGATGAAAACAATTAAGCAAGTTTCTTCTTTTAATTCACTAAAACAATTTAAGAGTTCTCTTCTCAGTTTTAAAAGAAAAATAAAAATTAAGGTTAACCTAAGTTAAAAAGATTCAAAATAAGAAGATGATTTTGTTGTTAAAGAAGTAAAGAAAATGAGTTTAGAGAAAAGAAAGAGAAAGTGTTGGTTTTTGAGAATTATTAGATTAATCTAAAAAAGAAAAATAGAAAAAAGAGAAGATTTACCTCTATAGATTAAACGTACTATGATTCGATACGAAGTAATGTAAAGTAAAATAGTAGAAAGAAATATATTAAACTCAAAGTTTCGCTAAATCGAGCATGATGAAGAAAAGTAGAAAATTTTCATTGATTGTCACATTCAATATAAGTGTCACTCTACGATAACTCTTCCTCTCTTTTAATCATGTAACTCTCCCTAACCTAAGCTATAAATAAAATAAAAAATTACATTGAAGAAGAAAAGAAAAATAAACTAAACTAAATCTCTCTCTGGAGTGGTGCCTCTCTGCCTTCGAGGTTACATGTATTTATAGGAGAAAAAGGGGATACGGGAGAGCGTAAAGAGATATGGGAGCAAATGCTCCCACTAATTCAAACAAATATCCACCGAAATGCGGCTTTTTTCCTGTTTTTCTGGCCCGTTCACTTGTCCTCTATCCTTTGTCCTCTTGGATTATGAATTTCTGATTTAGAATTGATAAAATATCCTTTGATCTTCAGCTCAACCAATTGGATTTTCAAAAATTCAACCAATATAAACAATAAGTATAAAGAAATAGTTAGTTACACCCTTTTTTTTGGTGGTATGTGAATGGCGATGGTCAGGTGTATGACAGGGCGAAAAGACTCATCACAAGTTCAGCCTGGGATGTAGGCTCAGTGGTAAAAAAGCTTCAATCTTTACCCATTCACTTTGAATTCCGTGTTGTTCTTAGGATCGACAATAATCACAGCACCGTGTGGGAAGATGGTGCGCACAATGAATGGTTCAGACTAACGAGTTTTCAGCTTCCGCGCAAAATGTGAAGCCTCGAGTTGTACAGCAGAGCCTTGTCTCCTGAGATAAATTTTTTTCGGTTTATAATCTGGTTATGAAAAAGTTTAGTCCTGCTTTTGGTGATCTGAGCGTTCCGTAGGCTTCATTCCGTATCTCCTCTAATTCTGAGATATGCAGTCTCATTAGCTTAGCGACCTTAGTCAGATTAAAATTGAGTTGCTTAATGGCCCATAGGGCATGATGTTCTAACTCGACTGGCAGATGACAGGCTTTTTCAAATATGATTCTGTAAGGAGACATCCCCATAACTGTCTTAAAAGTAATGCGGTAAGCCCACAATGCATCATTGAGTTTGACCGAAGAATCCTTTCAGTTTTGTCCGACAGTCTTTTTCAAAATGAGCTTGATCTATCGATTGGCGACTTCGACCTGCCCATTTGTCCAGGGATGACACGGAGTGGATAACTCGTGATTGATGGAATATTTCCTCATCAGAGCTTCAAAAACTCTATTGCAGAAATGTGATTCATTATCACTAATTATCGCTCTCGGGGTGCCAAATCGAGAGAAGATGTTTTTTTTTTGAGAAATTCTACAACCACTTTGTTATCATTGGTCATTATGGGCACAGCTTCTACCTATTTAGAGACATAGTCCATAGCAAC
Source organism: Agave tequilana (assembly GCA_038442645.1). Lineage (NCBI taxonomy): Eukaryota > Viridiplantae > Streptophyta > Magnoliopsida > Asparagales > Asparagaceae > Agave > Agave tequilana. The sequence goes on from JAVJIF010012631.1 coordinate 109,858, forward strand.
CAAGACGAGCTGGTTGCCGAAGGAATTTGAGAATGGTCCCATGATGTCGATACCCCAAACATCAAAAATTTCAACTTCAAGAATCGGGTTCAGGGGCATCATGTCTCTTTTTGAAATTTTCCCAATCTTCTGATAATTCGCACATGACTTGCAAAAGTGGGTGAGTCTTTGAACAAAGTGGGCCAGTAAAACTCACTTTGTAAAACTTTCTCTACAGTTTTGCGGGGAGCGAAGTGTCCGCCGCATGCAAATTCATGGCAAAAACTAAGCACACTCCTTTGTTCTTCCTCCGGTATGCATCATCGGATAATCTGATCTAGACAATACTTAAAAAGGTACGCCTCTTCCCAGAAGAATTACCGCACTTGGGTAAAGAAACGACACTGGTCTTGCTTTGTCCCATCAACCGGTAATTATCTAGTGGCCAGGTAAGACTATGTACGCATACCAGGGTTCCTTGAAAATGGCCAGGATGTGCTTGTCTAGAAAATCCTTGTTGATCGGAGCTTGTATGAGAGGTGCGTTCGGAATTTATGATAGATGATCAGTGACCACATTTTCTATACCTCGTTTATCCCAAATTTTCAGGTCAAATTCTTAAAGAAAAAGATCCACCGAATCAATCGGGCTTTTTCTTCCTTCTTGGTCATGAGGTATTCCAATGTCGAGTGATCCGTGAAAATAACCGTCTTTGATCCTAACAAGTAGGGTCGAAACTTTTCTAACGCAAAGACAACAGCCAAGAATTCCTTCTCAGTCATTGTATAATTCTGTTGGGCGTCATTCAAGGTCCTACTCGAGTAGTAAATCACATGCTGCCTATTGTCGATGCGATGTCTGAGAACAGTGCCGATAGCAAAATCAGAGGCATCGCACATGATTTCAAACGGTTGTGCCCAATCAGGAGCAGAAATAATAGGCGCAGAAATAAGTTCTAGCTTAAACTTCTCCCATGACTTGAAACGTTCCTCGTTAAAATTAAAGGACACGTCCTTTGCGAGCAGGTTGGTTAAGGGCCTAGCAATCTTGCTAACATCATTAATGAACCGTCGGTAGAACCCAGCATGCCCTAGAAAGAATCTGATATCCTTGATGCTTTTGGGTGATGGAAGCTTAGCAATAACTTCTACTTTTGCCTTGTCTACCTCAATTCCTCTCCTAGAAATCTCATGGCCTAAGACAATTCCCTGTCTCACCATAAAATGATATTTCTCCCAGTTCAGAGTTAGGTTCTTTTCCTTACATCTTTGTAGAAGCAACCCAAGATGATGAAGATATTGTTCAGATGAATCTCCATAGATGGAGAAGTCATCTATGAAAATCTCAAGAAAACGTTCCACCATGTCAAAGAACAAACTGAGCATGCACCGTTGGAATGTCGCAGGAGCGTTGCACAATCCAAAGGGTAAGCGAAGGTTCCGAACGGGCAGGTGAAAGTAGTCTTTTCCTGGTCTTCTGCAGCAATGGGGATTTGATTGTATCCCATGTACCCATCTAGAAAGCAATAGTACTCATGTCCAGCCAAGCGTTCAAACATTTGGTCGATGAAGGGTAGCGAGAAGTGGTCTTTACAGGTGGCTGCATTCAACTTTCTGTAGTCGATACAAACACAATCTTGATAGGCAGTCTTGTTTGTACCAACTCTGTAAAACACCTAGAGGGGGGGTGAATAGGTGTTAATGCTAATCTTAAGATCCTTTTTGAACAAGTATGAATATATGATGCAATGATCGCCCAAAACAAGACTAGAAGCCGAATTTTCGGTGAAGGGCTCTGAACTTCTTCCTCGTGATTCCTCTAAATAAGAGTTTGAGGCGCGTATTGCAATCTTATTGTATGAGTAATGATCGACAATATAGCAAGGAATGAAATAGATGTAATATTGAAGTGCACACAAGATATATATCAAACTAGAAATTAAGAGCAATAACACAAGCTAGAAGTATAGAGCAATAAGAAAAGCAATCGCAAACACAAAGTATTTGTTTCGAGGTTCGAGCCACCGCTCTACTCCCCGCCTTCACCGTCGTGAAGGGTTTCCACTATATCCACCGAGGAACGATTACAAGGTCTACCGAAGACCGGAGTACCGAACTCCACCAATTACAATCTTCTACCGAAGAAGGATCTCAACACAAGAAGAATAAGTAACCAAGTGATCAACAAAAGATCACAAACTTCTCTTTACAACTTCCTTATAGAATGAGGAGGATTTTTGGCTCAAGAAGTGTAGTGAGAAAACAAGCTCAGTTGTAATGAAAATTTACTTTGAAAAACAACTGAAAAACCAATAGCCAAGAATGCACTAGAGAATTGAAAGGCTTTGAAACTTTTTCTATTTTTGAAAAACTTGAAAAAACTAGGTATATCTCTTGTATCTTGCAAGTGCCCAATCCCCACTATTTATAGGGATTAGAGGGGATCAAAATATGACTAGGACTAGGTTATTAGGTCAGAAAATAGCTGCCAAAATTTCAGAATTAGCTGACACCAAAATCTCCAACAAATCCCAATACAAAATCTCAGAAACTAGCCGTTGGCGGCTGGAGACGGCTATCGGTCGACCGGCCCGGTCAACCGGCAGTCCAATTTGCAACTAGCCGTTGGACTCGGTCGACCGATCGGTCGACCGGAAGCCAAAAGAAAATAATATTTAGAACTGTCGGTCGACTAACCTGGTCGACCGACCAAAAACAGAGAGCAAGGTGGTTTCAGTCGGTCGACCGGTCGGTCGACCGACAGACGTGCACAAAACATGCACGCCCTAGATTCAAGGCCCGGTCGACCGGCTAGGCCTGAAAAGACCGGTCGACCGCCATGGTCGACCGACAGGCCTGAAACAGAATTTTTATAGGATTTTTTTTTGAACTTTGGAATTGTAAGGATATCTAACTATGTATCATGCTGAAAAGGTAGGTATACATGATATAAACAAGATATAAAATTTATAAAAATTCGAGTCATGTATAGAAGTCAAAGCATGAACTTAAATCAAAAACCAAAAATAAAAACCGTATTTTGTAAAAGGTGTGTGTGTTCTTGAGCCAACTTAACACAACCTCAAACTTTAACAAACTAACTCTTACATAGGTTCTAGGAGACAATAACGTCTTCAAGTGGGCTTCTCCATGATCTTGAATAGCTTGGTATTTTCTTGAATAACTTGATGTTTTGAACCCGAAACGAACCACTTGAGTCAAAGCAACTTTCCTTTAGGGAAGTGCACATCATGAATCCTTAGAATCCTGAAACTTACTTAAACACCAAAAAATGATTAGTACAAATAACTATATATGTTTTGTGTTCATCAAAACTCAAAAACCGGTTGATTGTAACCTTGGGCCAACAATCTCCCCCTTTTTGATGATGACAAAACATACTAGTTATTTTAAAGCTCCCCCTCAAATCATGCTATGTAAAAAGAATGGCTATATGAATAAATGAATGGCTATATACATAATAGATAGAAACTAAGAATACAAAACGCATTGCTAAGAGTACAAAACATATTTCTCAAAATTCTTTTCTTAACTCAAAGACTAAAACTCAAAAAGTATAACTCCAAACTAACTTGTTATTACTCAAAAAGGCAAGATGCATAACTCAAAAATGCATAACTCCAAAGCTAAAAATAACTAAAAAAACTCCAAAGCTAAAAAATAACTAAAATAACTAACTTTTTCTCCCCCTTTTTGCCATACATCAAAAAGGGTAAACATAGTTAAAAAAAAATTTCTTCATAAATCCATAATACAAACATTCAACTCCCCACAAATAAAGGAAAATCTAGCATAGTCTAATGGTTTTGTAAAAATATCGGTAAGTTGAAAATCGGTAGAAACATAATCAATATCAATATCACCTTTCTCATAATGATTTCTAAGAAAGTGATACCGAATGTCAATGTGCTTAGTCTTACTAAGTTGATTTGCATTTTTAGTCATATGAATAGTACTAGTATTATCACAAAATATTTTAATATGGTCAAAATGCAAATCATAGTCAAGGAGAGTATGTTTCTTCCAAAGAACTTGTGCACAACAAGCTCCGGCCGCAACATACTCCGCCTCGGCGGTTGAAAGGGCTACCGAATTTTGCTTTTTGGAAGACCAAGAAACAAGACAATTACCAAAAAATTGACATGTTCCACTTGTACTCTTCCTATCTACCCTACAACCCGCGTAGTCGGCATCCGAAAAACTCATCATGAAAAATTGTCCGGTCTTCGGATACCACAAACCCATTTCAATTGTGCCCTTAAGGTATCTAATAATGCGTTTTACCGTAACCAAATGAGACTCTTTACGACACGATTGAAATCGAGCACAAAGACAAACAGAAAACGTAATATCCGGTCTACTAGCCGTCAAATACAACAAGCTACCAATCATGCTATGGTAAAGCTTAATGTCTACACATGTACCTTGTTCATCCTTGTCAAGCTTTGTTGTAGTTGCCATGGGACTTTTGCTTGTTTTAGCTCCTTCAAGTCCAAATCTCTTGATAAGTTCCTTTGTGTACTTGGCTTAATTGATGAAGATCCCATCCTTCTTTTGCTTGATTTGAAGACCAAGGAAATAGTTGAGCTCACCCATCATAGACATCTCAAATTCTTCCTTCATGCATGATTTAAAAGCTTGGCAAAGATTTTCATTAGTAGAACCAAATATGATATCGTCCACATAAATTTGAACTATAAGTATATCATTTTCAACATGCTTTGTGAACAAAGTAGTATCTATTGTTTCTTTCTTAAAACCATTTGAAATTAGAAAAGAGGAAAGACTTTTATACCATGCCCTAGGGGCTTGTTTTAAACCATAAAGAGCTTTGTCAAGTTTGAAAATAAAATCCGGATGTGAAGGATCAACAAACCCGGGGGTTGTTCAACATACACCTCCTCCTCAATAAATCCATTTAAGAAAGCACTTTTAACATCCATTTGAAAAAGCTTAAAATCTTTATAAGAAGCAAATTTAAGTGTCATCCGTATGGCTTCAAGCCATGCTACGGGTGCAAAGGTTTCTTCAAAATCGATCCCTTCGATTTGAGTGTCACCTTGGGCAACTAACCTAGCTTTATTCCTAATAACATTTCCCGACTCATCCAACTTGTTCTTAAAGATCCACTTAGTACCAATGGTTGGTCTATCGTGAGGCCTAGGAACAAGGTGCCAAACTTGGTTGCGCTCAAATTGATTGAGCTCCTTTTGCATGGCTAGCAACCAATATGAATCGGCCTCGACTTCGAGGATGTTCTTGGATTCAAAGTGAGAAATAAAAGCATAGTGTCCACATAAATCATGAAGTTTAGAACGAGTAGTTACCCTTTTAGATACTTCACCTATAATAAGATCCTTGAGATGATGAGAATTGAATCTCCAATCTTTTGGAAGTTGTTGAGTAGGCTCCACTTCAACTTCTTGATTTTCATTTCCTTGAACCTCATTGTCTTGAACCTCTTTTTCTTCATCATCCTTTGGCATGTCTTCAATAGTAGGTAAGTTCCTTAAAGTAGCTCTCTCCATATCTTCATTTAAAGCATCTATTTCTACAACATTCTTAACAAACACATTAGATTTCTCAAACTTTACATGAATAGATTCTTCAATAGTTAAAGATGACTTGTTGAAAACTCTATAAGGTTTACTAGTATTAGAATATCCAACAAAAATTGCTTCATAAGACTTTGCATCAAATTTTCCTAAATTGTCTTTAGTATTCAAAACAAAGCATTTATAGCCGAAAACCTTAAAGTAAGAAACATTTGGCTTTCTAGAAAAATAGATCTCAAAAGATGTTTTTGAAGTGTTTTTGCGTAAGAAAACTCGATTTGATATATAGCAAGATGTGCTAACGGCCTCGGCCCATAGATAATGAGGGAGACCATATTCATTAATCATTGTCCTAGCCATCTCTTTTAATGTCCGATTTTTCCTCTCAACTACTCCATTTTGTTGTGGAGTTCTAGGACAAGATAGTTCATGCTTAATTCTATGTTCTTCACAAAAAGTGGTAAATGGTAGGTTATTGAATTCACCACCTCTATCACTTCTTATTCTTAAGATAGAAGAATCTTTTTCCTTTTAACTCTTTTCTTAAAAGCTTGAAAATATGAAAAGGCTTGATTTTTGTGCTCTAACAAGAAAACCCAAGTAAAACGCGAGAAATCATCAACTAAAATAAAAGCAAACCGATATCCACTTAGACTTTTGGTTTGAGTAGGACCAAACAAATCCATATGGATCAACTCCAAGGGACTGATGTCATGATATCCTTGATTGATTAGAAAGAGGACTTGGTTTGTTTCCCAAGTTGGCACGCGTCGCAAGCGCGGTCCTTTTCAAAGTTCAAGCAAGGAATACCTTTCACCATTTTCTTGTTGTTTAATCTAGATAGGTGGTCAAAGGAAATGTGGCCTAATCTTCTATGCCACAACCAAGAGTCATCATCGAGGGCTTTCAAACATGTAGCATTGCAAAACATATTAGACATGTCAATCATGTATACATTGCATTCACGAAAACTGGAAAATATGCATGTGTTAGATTGTCTATCAATAACTCTACAAGCTAAATTATCAAAAACAACATCAAAACCTTTGTCACAAAGTTGACTAACACTCAAGAGGTTATGCTTGAGGCCATCAACCAAAGCAACATTTTCTATTAAGGGGGATGTACCAAGTTTAACATTACCAATACCGATGATTTTTCCCTTGGCATCATCTCCGAAGGTGACGGTGCCACCTTCATGGTATCTTGATAGGGTTGCAAAATTATTGATATCCCAAGTCATGTGCCTTGAGCAACCACTATCAAGATACCACAATCCTTTACGTCGTTGGGCCTTGGAAGGTACCTACATCATTTAACAAATTTGTTAACTTTGGTACCCAAATCTTTTTAGGTCCTTGAAAGCTAGTATTCCAAACCCAAACATTATAATGTGAAGTATTAAGTCTATCATAGCAAAATCTAACTAAATGACCTTTACGGCCACAATATGTGCATGAGAATACTTTACCATACATGTATGCATGATGTGTGTGTGAAGTGTGTATATGTTTAGGGTGTTTGGCATGATGTAAAGGTTGTGATTTATGAACACGAGCATGAATAGCATGAGAATGTTCCTTAGGGACTTGTTTCTTAAGAAACATAGCCTCTAATCTATTCTTATCAAATTCACATTTTTTTCAAAACAATTCCTAAAGAATCAATTTTCTCTTTTAGCATAGAAATTTCATTTTCATTAATTTGTGAAAACTTACCTTTGCAAGATATTTTATAGTTCTCAAAATCCTTTTGTGTAGAAACAAGTGTAGAAAGCAATTCATCCTTTTCTTTTGAAAGAGTGAAAACTTTGTGATTTAAAGATTCATTTTCCTTTTTCATTTTCAAATACTTCTTTTTAAGAAAGTCATAGTTATGAGAAAGTTCTTCAAATGCTTCTCCTAGTTCTTCCATGGAAAGTTCACAATCAATAGGAGTATTGAAAATTACCTTGCTTGTGGTTTCATTTGCCATGAAGCACATGTTGGCGGTGTAACGGTCCCAGTTAAAATTTTTCATTTAATCATAATCATCTCGTACAATCCAAGCGTGGGACCCATCAAGGTATAATACTTCCAATATAATCATCAGAACTCTTCACTATACATCAGAATTTCCACTAAAGATAACATGTATGATCTACTCGAGACTTATCATATTAACACATATAGTTCAATAATCCATAAGAACACAGTCTACATTTATCATGTCAAAATATATATATATACATACAGGTAAGAGTCCACACCCGGTCCTATAAGAATTACAAGTCAAGAGCAACACTTAACTAAAAGTACGCATGTTTATACAAAATTATATACATAACAAAAGTAGCTTCTAATACAGTGGTCCTGGTGACGCTTGTCCCGCACAATTGCCTTTAAGCGGGTCCCTTGCCCTTGTCCAAACCTGTAGGTGGAGTAAGAATAGAGTGAGCTTGACGGCTCAGTGAGTAAAACAATAGCTAAATATGCCTATCAAGTAGGTATACATGGCTAAGTTATCCGGTTGGCATGTGTGTCGCTATACTATTTTTATAGAATCTCGTAATTAGCCATGAGCCAAAACAAAACACAGTAACAATGCCTGACTAGTCGACTAGGCCACTCTATAGTCGACTAATTCTAACTGTTAGTCGACTAATCACGAAGCTATAGTCGACTGATTAGACTTCACACGTACCTGCTTCTTAACTAACAGCCAGGAATTTATGTAGTCGACTACCCTTCCTGGTATAGTCGACTAACCCAAGTACTAGTCGACTTGAATTCCCCTATAGTCGACTAAAACTGTCAAAAAGTTGTGTTACTCTTTGGATGTCACCTATGTAGTCGACTAATCCTAAATATTAGTCGACTAGTAAGTTAACTATAGTCGACTAAAACTGTCAAAAACATATTGTCAACTTTCTGTTTGCTCTCTGTATCTGGGATTAGTCGACTACAGTCTATATCTAGTCGACTAATCCTGCTATCCAGCAGTGTATCTGCCTAAATATCACACGTTTAGTCGACTATCCCAAGGGACTTAGTCGACTAACTTACCCAAAAATTTCCTGTTAAGAAGCCATTCCAGATTTGATGTTAAGGATTTATACATGAATATAACAAAGGACTTATATCATAGTGATAACCATATACATACACATAATCTCCCCTTCTACGCCTCCGGTTCAACCCGGTCCCTTCCTCCGATACAATATATAATCTCCCCTTCTACGCCTCCGGTTCAACCCGGTCCCTTCCTCCGATACATAATATATAATCTCCCCTTCTACGCCTCCGGTTCAACCCGGTCCCTTCCTCCGATACATTCATGCCATCATATAATATCAATATGCAAGACATGTAATAAAATCATGAATTCATAAACAACATGAGTAATACTTGCGGAATTGAAACACATGAACCAAAACATACATAAGGTCAAATACTTGTATATCTCTTACACTTATTTCAATTCCTACTTATTTCTACCCATCATGTTGTTAAGATTAGCATGTTCTACTCACACTTGAAGTTGTATGTGCTGATTTTGCTGCTGCCCTCTTGTTGCTGTTGCTGTTGCTGTTGTTGTTGCTGTTGCTGTTGTTGTTGTTGTTGCTATTGCTGTTGTTGTTGTTACTGCAGGGAAAGGAAAGAGAGGGAGAGTTTGGGAAGAGAGAGAGAGAGTTTAACCAAAGTGGTTTAATCCTCTACAATCCCCTCTATTTATAGCCTCTAACTCTCCATAGGATTGTGCCAAGTGTCCCCTAAACATCCCATCAAGTTTACTCTTCTCCATGCCTCTCCCCCCTCTCCATGAGGTACAAGCATGGGGGGGGCATGGTGGTAATAAGTCAAACACATGTGGGGTATTCTTATACCTATATACATGGATGTATAAATACTCATGTATACATACTTATTTATACATACACATATAATAATCATGACTTAGCTAAGGCATCTTGCATGCATACTAATCCCATTACCCCTTATGATTAATTAGGAAAAGAAATGCTTTAATTAAAACAAGTGTTACATTCTACCCTCCTTATGGAAGTTTCGTCCTCGAAACTTAACGTACCTTCAAACAAATGTGGATGGGCCTTTCTCATCTCCTCTTCCAGCTCCCAAGTGGCTTCTTCTACGTTTTGATTTCTCCATAAGACCTTGACCAATGAAATATTTTTGCTTCTCAATTGCTTCTCCTTGCGATCAAGAATTTGTACTGGTTCTTCTGCGTAAGACATATCTTCTAGTATATGCAGGGGTTCATGGGAGATGACGTGATCAGGATCGGGCACATACTTCCTCAGTTGAGAGACATGAAATACATTGTGCATCCGTTCTAAGGCAGGGGGTAGGGCCAAGCGGTAAGCAACCGGTCCAATTTTATCCAGTATCTCAAAAGGACCCACATATTTAGGGGCTAATTTGTTCTTACTGCCGGTGCGTCTCACTCCCTTTATTGGAGATATCTTTAGAAAAACACTATCCCCTACTTCAAACTCCAGTGGTCTGCGACGATTGTCTGCATAAGCTTTCTGTCTGCTCTGGGCTGCTTTCATCCTTTCCTTAATTAGCTTGATCTTCTCAGTAGTCTCTTGAATTACATCAGGGCCGAACAGTCTCCTATCCCCAACTTCCTCCCAACAGATTGGTGATCTACACCTCCTGCCATACAATGCTTCAAATGGAGGCATACCAATAGTGGACTGATAACTATTATTATAAGCAAACTCCACTAAGGGTAAATAGTTGTCCCAACTTCCCCCAAAATCTAGTACACAGGTTCTCAACATATCTTCTAATATTTGAATGGTCCTTTCTGACTGTCCATCTGTTTGGGGGTGGGCTGCTGTACTGAGTTGCAATTTAGTGCCCATAGCTTTGGACAGACTCTTCCAAAATCTGGATTGAAATCTTGGGTCCCGATCTGATACAATGGATTCAGGTACTCCATGTAATCTAACTATCTCTCGGACATACACCTGAGCCAGTCTTTCCATTGAATAATTGATCCGGATAGGCAGAAAATGGGCAGATTTGGTGAGTCTGTCTACCACTACCCAGACTGTATCCAGTCCTTGGGACGTCCGAGGAAGTCCAGTGACAAAGTCCATAGCAATTTGACTCCACTTCCATTCGGGAATAGATAAAGGCACTAATAAACCTGGGGGCTTCTTATGTTCTGCCTTTACTTGTTGACAGACTAAATATTTGTGGACAAAATTTGAAATGTCTACCTTCATTCCTTCCTACCAGAAGTTATGTCGCAGATCTTGGTACATTTTTGTGCTTCCGGGATGAGCTGTATAAGGTGTACTATGGGCCTCCTTCATTATTTCTTCTTTGATCTCTGCTACATCTGGCACACATAATCTGCGTCCAAGCCGCAGTACATCGCCTTCTATTTGAAACTCTTTGAGTTCTCCTTCTTGCACTTTCTTCATAATTTTCTTTATTTGAGTATCTCCTTGTTGGGCCTCTTTGATCTTGTCGTATAGATTAAATTGAATACTTACTTGATTCAATTTACACTCCAAATTAGAAGGATCAATGACTCGCACTTCTATTTGCATTTCTTCTAGATCTCTTAAGATTTTTGCTTGACGAGTCATCAAGGCGGCCAGGGTCCCTCCTGATTTCCGGCTCAAAGCATCAGCCACTACATTGGCCTTCCCAGGGTGGTATTGAATAGTAATATCATAATCCTTCATTAGTTCTAACCACCTCCTCTGTCTCATGTTCAATTCCTTTTGTGTGAAGATGTATTTTAAGCTCTTATGATCAGTAAAAACTTCACAAGACACTCCATACAAATAATGTCGCCAAATCTTTAAAGCAAAGATCACAGCGGCTAATTCCAAGTCATGAGTGGGGTAATTTCTTTCATGGGTCTTCAATTGTCGTGATGCATAGGCAATAACTTTTCCATGTTGCATTAACACACATCCCAATCCCAGTTTTGATGCATCACTAAAGATGACAAATCCTTCAGTCCCCGAAGGTACAATTAAGACCGGAGCAGATGTCAGCCTAGCTTTAACCTCCAGGAAGCTCCTATCTTGATCTTCTCCCCATGCAAACTTCTTATTCTTTCTAATTAATTGAGTCATTGGTGCTACAATCAGAGAAAATCCTTCTACAAATCTTCTGTAGTACCCAGCTAATCCCAAGAAACTTTGGACTTCAGTAACATTAGTGGGTCTAGGCCAGTCTCGGATTGCTTCGATCTTTACCGGGTCTACTGATATTCCTTCTTTAGATATAATATGACCAAGAAACCCTACTTGTTCTAGCCAAAATTCACATTTCTTCAATTTTGCATAGAGTTGCTTCTCTCTCAAGATTTGAAGGACAGTACTAAGATGTTTCTTGTGATCTTCTATATTCTTTGAATAGACCAAAATATCATCAATGAATACTACTACAAACTGGTCTAGATATGGTTGAAAAATCCGATTCATTAAGTCCATAAATGCTGCCGGGGCGTTAGTGAGTCCAAAAGGCATGACTAGAAATTCAAAGTGCCCATATCTTGTCCGGAAAGCTGATTTGGGCACATCTTCAGGTTTGATCTTCAACTGGTGATATCCTGATCTAAGGTCTATCTTAGAAAATACACAAGACCCTTGCAGTTGATCAAATAAGTCATCAATTCGAGGAAGAGGGTACTTATTCTTGATAGTTGCCTTATTCAATTCCCGGTAGTCAACACATAGTCTCATACTCCCATCCTTCTTCTTTACAAATAGTACAGGTGCTCCCCAGGGAGATACACTTGGCCGAATGAAACCTTTGTCTAATAAGTCCTGCAATTGAGTTTTAAGTTCTTTCATTTCTGCAGGGGCCATACGGTACGGTGCCTTAGAAATTAGGGCAGTACCGGGTATTACATCTATTGTAAATTCTACTTCCCGATCTGGGGGCAGGCCTGGTAAGTCTTCCGGGAACACATCAGGGAACTCATTCACAATTGGAATAGTCTTAATATTTGTATCAGTCCTGGTGGTATCCAATATCGAAGCCAGGAATCCTTGACACCCTTGCTTCATTAACTTGGTGGCTTTGATGGCTGATATGTGAGGTATATCGCCACTAACTTTTTCTAATTCAAAAATAAACTCCGGAGTCCCTTCCATTTTAAAGATAATCCTCTTCTTATTACAATCCACATGAGCACTACAGGCAGACAACCAGTCCATTCCTAGTATGGCATCGAACTCCATTTCACCTAGCTTAATTAGATCAATGGATGTCTTCATTCCTCCAATTATCACTTCACAATTCGCATATCTAGTGCTATCTATCAAATTTTCCCCTATAGGTGTGGACACAACCAATTGAAATCCTAGGGGTTTTGAGACTTGATTTAGTTTATGAGCAAAAGCACTAGATACGAATGAATGAGTAGCTCCAGGATCAAATAATGCATGGGCAATATGTCCTGATACGGAGATCATACCTTCCACCACTGCATTCGAGGCCATTGCTTCCCGGTAGGTTAATGCGAAGGTTCTGCCTTGCACCTGAGGTTGTTGAACCGATGACTGGGTTGCAGCAGGACGTGGGGCATTACTGGCTTGTCCTCTGGGAGGATTCGTCCTCATGGTCGGCCTTCCACTTCCTCTACTCGGCCCTTGGCTTCCACGCATTGTCGGACAATTCTTCCTTAGATGTCCCACCTCTCCACAATTAAAACAAGACCTATCAAAGAGGCAGTTTCTAAAATGGTTTACTCTGCACTTCTGACACCAGGGAGCCTCCGAGATTCTGGGATGGGATGCAAAAGTAGCTTGTGTCTTCGAGGGGGTGTCTCTGTTTCTCAGCCATGTTCTCCCGCCTCTGGCCCCTCCTCCTCTATGAAAAGTGGTGTTAAACCCAGGCCCTTTGTTACCGGTGGATCCTGATGCTGTCATCATTGGAGGTCCTTGATAACGGGGGCGCTTAGAATTGGGAGTTCCTTCCACCCAGTCTCCCTGACCTTCTTGTATGTCCATTTCTACCTCCAAAGCTCTTTCTACTGCCTGGAGATAATTCCTCAGTTGTAATGGAATCAGTCGGCCACGAATATCCGATCTTAGGCCTTTTACGAACCTCTTTGTCTTTTCTGCTTCACTCCTTACCAAGGCATCAGCATACCTGGATAGCTGAGTGAATTTCTAATCATACTGGGATACATTCATAGAATTTTGGCGTAGTTCCAAGAATTCTGTCGCCATTTTATCTCTGGCTGTCTCCGGAATGTATTTCTCAATGAATTTGTTCACCAAGAATTCCCAGGTGATTGGTTCCCTTGCATTCTTCATACTATGCTTCACTGCCCTCCACCAATGTTCGGCTTCCTTTTGGAACATAAAAGAAGAGAAGGACACCTTTTGTTCGTCAGTGCAGCCCATAACTTCTAGGATCTTTTCTATTTGAAGAAGCCATGCCTCGGCTTGTAAGGGGTTCGCCTCTCCTTCAAATACGGGCGGTTTCATCTTCTGAAACTGCTCCAGTGCACGGTGGGAGTTGTTATTGCTCGCTCTGGTCATTAGTTGTGCGAGCCACTCCGACATTACCCCTGGAGTTCCCTCATTCCCTCTCATTTGAACTTCAGAGTCTCCATCATTGTTCACGGGGGGTGCACTCCCCATCTCACTATAGTGTGTCGTATCGAGCGACAGGGACTCCTCAGGTGGTAGTTGGTTCAAATCCATGTATTCTCCCTATAAAAATAAGGGCGTCTAATCAACATACCACACAATATAGGAATGAGTAGGGATAAAATTGTAGTCTCAGGTAATCATGTTAATAACATCACTTTTAAAAACAAGCAACTTGTTATATATATATATATATAGTTACATCCATCGTGGATACAAAAGGTGTTATGCTAACATGCCTTCCTTCTTGGATATCCATACTAACCCATGTGCATTCATAAGATATATGCCAGGGTACATACAACAACCCTAAGGATATTCATCTCCTAACATACTAGGCCTATACATGTATATACATCAAAAAGCGTCAGCTCCAAGGTTCACCCTTCATAGGGTAGAGTATCCCCACTAGAATCTCCGCTAGTGCTGCTGCTATCATCCATATCCTCCTCGGGGTCTTCTTTCGGTGATTCGTCCCCGGCGCAGCACCAGTTGTCTAAGTCGTCATAAAGGTCCATATCCTCTTCCCACGTTTCGTTCCAAAAGACGCCTCCATATGTAAACCCCCTTCGGGTTTCTTCTTTAATCGTGGTAGAGTGCTCCGTCACTGGTATCTCAAGTGAATCTCCCACAAAGCTTTCTGTGTCAACATTGGTTGGTTCAGGCTCGTTAGATGCCTGCGACTCAACCTCCTCATAATCTACCCAATTTAGGGGCACAATTGTTTCCGCTGGGTCAGTTTCGTCCGACTCGTACCCCCAGTCCATGGAGTCCGCCACCCAGCTCTCACTCGAGCTGTCGGAACTAGAGACCGGCCAGAATACATCGGAGTCCCCCATCTACATGTAAACAAAAAAGTCGTATCAATCTCAAGTCAATGAAATAGTCTCAATCATACGGCTATCATCAAGAAGCAACATAAATAGACACACTGGTAACTATACTTATCCTTAGTCTACTCATAAGTCTCATGTCCTTAGAGTAACTCAGATTCAATAGATAACTTAATGCATCCCTTGACACCTAATGCCAACTACTTAACTATGATCACATGTCTGCACGTGTAACCTAACAATTTCATCATCTCTTATTCTTTCTACTTCTAAACCTTTGCTCTGATACCAACTGTAACGGTCCCAGTTAAAAATTTTCCATTTAATCATAATCATCTCGTACAATCCAAGCGTGGGACCCATCAAGGTATAATACTTCCAATATAATCATCAGAACTCTTCACTATACATCAGAATTTTCACTAAAGATAACATGTATGATCTACTCGAGACTTATCATATTAACACATATAGTTCAATAATCCATAAGAACACAGTCTACATTTATCATGTCAAAATATATATATATACATACAGGTAAGAGTCCACACCCGGTCCTATAAGAATTACAAGTCAAGAGCAACACTTAACTAAAAGTACGCATGTTTATACAAAATTATATACATAACAAAAGTAGCTTCTAATACAGTGGTCCTAGTGACGCTTGTCCCGCACAATTGCCTTTAAGCGGGTCCCTTGCCCTTGTCCAAACCTGTAGGTGGAGTAAGAATAGAGTGAGCTTGACGGCTCAGTGAGTAAAACAATAGCTAAATATGCCTATCAAGTAGGTATACATGGCTAAGTTATCCGGTGGCATGTGTGTCGCTATACTATTTTTATAGAATCTCGTAATTAGCCATGAGCCAAAACAAAACACAGTAACAATGCCTGACTAGTCGACTAGGCCACTCTACAGTCGACTAATTCTAACTGTAAGTCGACTAATCACGAAGCTATAGTCGACTGATTAGACTTCACACGTACCTGCTTCTTAACTAACAGCCAGGAATTTATGTAGTCGACTACCCTTCCTGGTATAGTCGACTAACCCAAGTACTAGTCGACTTGAATTCCCCTATAGTCGACTAAAACTATAAAAAGTTGTGTTACTCTCTGGATGTCACCTATAGTCGACTACCCTCCTGGTGTAGTCGACTAATCCTAAATATTAGTCGACTAGTAAGTTAACTATAGTCGACTAAAACTGTCAAAAACATATTGTCAACTTTCTGTTTGCTCTCTGTATCTGGGATTAGTCGACTACAGTCTATATCTAGTCGACTAATCCTGCTATCCAGTAGTGTATCTGCCTAAATATCACACGTTTAGTCGACTATCCCAAGGGACTTAGTCGACTAACTTACCCAAAAATTTCCTATTAAGAAGCCATTCCAGATTTGATGTTAAGGATTTATACATGAATATAACAAAGGACTTATATCATAGTGATAACCATATACATACACATAATCTCCCCTTCTACGCCTCCGGTTCAACCCGGTCCCTTCCTCTGATACAATATATATAATCTCCCCTTCTACGCCTCCGGTTCAACCCGGTCCCTTCCTCCGATACATAATATATAATCTCCCCTTCTACGCCTCCGGTTCAACCCGGTCCCTTCCTCCGATACATTCATGCCATCATATAATATCAATATGCAAGACATGTAATAAAATCATGAATTCATAAACAACATGAGTAATACTTGCGGAATTGAAACACATGAACCCAAAACATACATAAGGTCAAATACTTGTATATCTCTTACACTTATTTCAATTCCTACTTATTTCTACCCATCATGTTGTTAAGATTAGCATGTTCTACTCACACTTGAAGTTGTATGTGCTGATTTTGCTGCTGCCCTCTTGTTGCTGTTGCTGTTGCTGTTGCTGTTGTTGTTGCTGTTGCTGTTGTTTTTGTTGTTGCTGTTGCTGTTGTTGTTGTTGCTGCAGGGAAAGGAAAGAGAGGGAGAGTTTGGGAAGAGAGAGAGAGAGTTTAACCAAAGTGGTTTAATCCTCTACAACCCCTCTATTTATAGCCTCTAACTCTCCATAGGATTGTGCCAAGTGTCCCCTAAACATCCCATCAAGTTTACTCTTCTCCATGCCTCTCCCCCCTCTCCATGAGGTACAAGCATGGGGGGGCATGGTGGTAATAAGTCAAACACATGTGGGGTATTCTTATACCTATATACATGGATGTATAAATACTCATGTATACATACTTATTTATACATACACATATAATAATCATGACTTAGCTAAGGCATCTTGCATGTATACTAATCCCATTACCCTTATGATTAATTAGAAAAAGAAATGCTTTATTAAAACAAGTGTTACAGGCGGTGTCGACATCCTCCTTGGATTCACTCTCAGAATCCCAAGTAGCCTTTAATGCTTTCTTTTTATATGGCTTCTTGGCGGTGGAGGGCTTGACTTTATCCGGGCATTCCGCAGCAATATGACCCGGCTTTTGGCAATTGAAACAAATAATTTTCTTTTCTTCTCTGCCTTGCCATCTCCTTTTATTTTGAACTTGGCCTTGTTATACATTCTCCGAACGTTCTTAACAAGAAGTGAAAGCTCCTCATCATCTTCTTCTTTATCGTCTTCATCGGAGTATGTTGAATGACTCTTGAAGGCAATAGTTTTCTTCTTGGAGGGAGCCATTTCTTCTCTTGCTTTTCTCTCCATTCATGGGTCTTGAGGTTCCCAATGAGACCTTTAAGCTCCATTTCTTCCTTATCATTAAGTTCCTTCAAGGTAGTGGCTTTGACTTCCCAAGATGGAGGGAGAGCACGAATGATCTTCCTCACCTTTTGATCGTTGTCAATAGCATCACCTAAAGAAGAAAGTCCATTAGTAATCTTAGTAAATTTCGTAACCATATCATCTATGGTTTCATTTTCTTGCATAGAAAAGTTTTCATATTGGGACCGAAGAAGGTCTATTTTAGCCCTCTTAACTTGTGAGTCCCTTCATGTGTGACAAGCAAGTGAGTCCAAATTTCATGTGTGGATTTACAATGAATAACTCTAGAGATATCATCATCATTAAGTGCTTGAGCAATGCATAGTGTGCCCTAGCATTAGCATCAAATTCTTTAGTCTCTATGTCGGACCATGTGTCCTCATCACCGGTGGGCACACTAAATGGTTTGGTCACCGCCTTCACAACCCGGCTACCTAGGGATTGCAAAAATACGGTCATCTTAAACCTTCCATATGGGAAAGTTAAGACCATCAAACTTTGGTGGGGTCTTAATTCCTTCGGCCATGTTTACTAAGTGAAATGATTAGCATAAGGATCTCTCTAAGGTTGTTAAGCCAAGAGCCTAGAGACCAAGGCTCTAATACCAATTGTAAAACACCTAGAGGGGGTGAATAGGTGTTAATGCTAATCTTAAGATCGTTTTTTGAACAAGTATGAATATATGATGCAATGATCGCCCAAAACAAGAATAGAAGCCGAATACCCGGTGAAGAGCTCTGAACTTCTTCCTCGTGATTCCTCTAAATAAGAGTTTAAGGTGCGTATTGCAATCTTATTGTATGAGTAATGATCGACAATATAGCAAGGAATGAAATGGATGTAATATTGAAGTGCACACAAGATATATATCAAACTAGAAATTAAGAGCAATAACACAAGCTAGAAGTATAGAGCAATAAGAAAAGCAATCGCAAACACAAAGTATTTGTTTCGAGGTTCGAGCCCCGCTCTACTCCCCGCCTTCACCGCCGTGAAGGGTTTCCACTATATCCACTGAGGAACGATTGCAAGGTCTACCGAAGACCGGAGTACCGAACTCCACCATTACAACCCTCTACCGAAGAGGAATCTCAACACAAGAAGAATAAGTAACCAAGTGATCAACAAAAGATCACAAACTTCTCTTTACAACTTCCTTATAGAATGAGGAGGGTTTTTGGCTCAAGAAGTGTAGTGAGAAAACAAGCTCAGCTGTAATGAAAATTTGCTTTGAAAAACAACTGAGAAACCAATAGCCAAGAATGCACTAGAGAATTGAAAGGCTTTGAAACTTTTTTTATTTTTGAAAAACTTGAAAAAACTAGGTATATCTCTTGTATCTTGCAAGTGCCCAATCCCCACTATTTATAGGGATTAGAGGGGATCAAAATATGATTAGGACTAGGCTATTAGGTCAGAAAATAGCTGATAATTTCAGAATTAGCTGACACCAAAATCTTCAACAAATCCCAATACAAAATCTCAGAAAACTAGCCGTTGGCGGCTGGAGACGGCTATCGGTCGACCGGCCCGGTCGACCGGCAGTCCAATTTGCAACTAGCCGTTGGACTCGGTCGACCGGTCGGTCGACCGGAAGCCAAAAGAAAATAATGTTTAGAACTGTCAGTCGACTGACCGGTCGACCGACCAAAAACAGAGAGCAAGGTGGTTTCAGTCGGTCGATCGACAGACGTGCACAAAACATGCACGCCCTAGACTACCGGCCCGGTCGACCGGCTAAGCCTGAAAAGACCGGGCGACCGTCACGGTCGACCGACAGGCCTGAAACAGAATTTTTATAGGATTTTTTTTGAACTTTGAAAATTTTTCAAATTAGTTTTGTAAGAATATCTGACTAAGTATCATGCTGAAAAGGTAGGTATACATGATATAAACAAGATATAAAATTTATAAAATTCGAGTCATGTATAGAAGTGAAAGCATGAACTTAAATCAAAAACCAAAAATAAAAACCGTATTTTGTAAAAGGTGTGTATGTTCTTGAGCCAACTTAACACAACCTCAAACTTTAACAAACTAACTCTTACATAGGTTCTAGGAGACAATAACGACTTCAAGTGGGCTTCTCCATGATCTTGAATAGCTTGGTATTTTCTTGAATAACTTGATGTTTTGAACCCGAAACGAATCGACTTGAGTCAAAGCAACTTTTCTTTAGGGAAGTGCACATCATGAATCCTTAGAATCCTGAAACTTACTTAAACACCAAAAAATGATTAATACAAATAACTATATATGTTTTGTGATCATTAAAACTCAAAAACCGGTTGATTGTAACCTTGGACCAACAAACTCTTTTTACTCATTTTCAACCACCGTAAAGCCAGCTTTCTTCGAAACCGCATGAACACAGGGCTAACCCATTGGCGATCAAACATGAGATAAATAATCCCATTGTCTAATAGTTTCAAATTTCAGCTTTTACTGTCTCTTGCATGAGGGGTTAAGCCTGCGTTGTGGGTCCCTCCTGGGAGTCACTTCATCGGTTAAATGGATCTATATTGCTGGACTTATCCCTTGATATCCTTCATCGTCCATCCAATGGCTTCCCTATGTCTCTTCATAATAGACATTGCTCTCTTCTTATTGTTCAGTCAGGTGGGATGCTATGATGACTGGCAGGGTTTCTCTTCAGCCCAGGTAGGCGTACTTGAGGTGTTCAGGTAAGACTTTTAACTCTAGGAAGGTGTTGCTTCATTGGAGGTAATATCCAGACTTTCAATCCTGTGATGAGGAACACTTGGCTTGACGCCCAGTCCACTGTCGAATCTATTATTTGGTTTAGGTCTAGATCAAACTCGCTCTTTGTTTCCATCTCCATACTCTCTTCGTGCTCACTGGTCAAATTTCAATGGAATTGACCTCAAAAGTCTGATCATTTACATCCCTGGGCTGTCTTCCAAGATTGAAGACATTGACTTCCTTCGTCATGTCTCCAAAGGTCAATCGCATGGACCCG